>RXPK01004722.1:0-28629 GCA_004143645.1 Protaetia brevitarsis | reverse complement strand
ATGATCCATTGCTGTCACTGCATAACTGAAACTCTTTTTTGGTTGGAAACCCGGCAAATCATAAATATTTGAAGTTCTGTCATTTTGGTTGAGCATGACAGAAACTCAATATAAATCAGGACACCAGTAATTCATTCATTAGGTTATGAAAATATTGACAACTACAATTACTTATGCTATTATTTAATTTTTGTTATTTTCCAAATTTACGATGATGAATGTATGGGTAATTGGGTATATAATGGCGAACAAACTCGAACAAAAAAAGTAGTTTTATTGACCTTCTATAATTTTTATGACCAACGTGATTGTTATCATTAAAACGTTCGTCGTAATCATCTAATTTTTTAATTTATTTGCCTCTTTATAGACAAAAAATCATATACGCATTTAAACCAGATCATCACATAACAATATACATTTCGACCATCTTTAGTAAAATTTAAGAAATTTGATGAATTATGAAAAGAGTGGTAAGCTTTTTAGTATTTAGGATTGCAATTATTTAATTATTTTATCTCAACATTAGTTTTAAAGATAAATTTTTATAAAACTTAAGATCTTTAATTTACTTGAAATGCATCAATTTAATGTAATAATGAATACTAAAATTACGCTCATATCAATGTCAAAAAAAAAACACGTTGAATTGTTTATTATCTTTGGCAAAGCTGTCATTTTCAGCATACGACATAGTAGTTTCAGTAAATAAATTTGTATTTGTTACCTGCTGTCATATGTAACAGTTATTAAAAACTGTAAGTATAATAGTATGACTAGTAAGAGCCGAGCTCACTAGACAGCTTTCCCTCTCACTCTAAATACCTTCCCGAGTGTGTGGACGGGTGCCAAAACTCCGTCTAGCCCACAGAATAACCTGACTAGAATGGTAACTCTCATACGCCAACTCGGACTGCGTTTAGTGACGCCTGATGACTATTCTTCGTACTAAAAATTTATTGGCGGGTAATTTAAATGTTTATTATTATTTGCTCTTTTATATTTATGATTTGAAATAGAACGAAAACACATGATTTTGTAAAATATGTTTATTAATTGTGCAAAAATACAATAAATTAAATGTACATGATACTATTTCCTATAACAATAGTATATAAATACATAAACATTTATTTTAAATAAAAAATTAATGAAATGCAAAAAAGGAATAACAACATATGCATTGAATATTACATTTTTAGAGACAAATGTGAAAATTGAAGCAATAAAATTCTAGAAATAGGTCGATGAAATATGTGAATTCATAAATATAAGTCGGAATATCATTATGAATAACCACAATTTTTTATTAGAAAAGAATTGATTAATTTTAACCAGGTAAAACGATATATACATAAAATAAATTTATAGACGGGTGACGTAAACTTAAATTGTTGATCTGAAACTCAAGAACACTATCTAATCCTCCTTGTTCTCTATTCCAAATTACCTTAATCGTTCTACAACAAAAGCTATCAATACATTTATAAACCCATTTAATCTTTAAATCACTAAAATAATAAGGATACTCTTAAGCATTTGAAGAGACAAATCACAAAGTTCATTGATAGCTTACTGTCCTGAATTAATTTTTTTATACAAATTAAAAGATTATTGAGAGTTAAAAGTTAGGTTACTTGATATTTGAAATTATATTACTAATTTAGCATTAAAGAATATATTTCTAGTAATATTTGGTTAAAATTAGTTAAGAGCTTTTCCATTAACATAATAAATTTAGTATATAGTTTCCTTCCCCTATAAATGTCTAGAGGAAACTCACTAAATAATAAATTTTTTTCTCCCAAAAATATTTTTGTTATCTAACTCGGTTGTGGTTATTTTGTTTGCATTTATTTACTAAAGCCAATTCTTGATTCGTCGTCATTAAATCACTTCCAGATTTGGTTTTGATTTCTTGGGTTCTCGCTCTATGCCCTCAATATTATGCCTCAAGCCCCAATCCATTGACCATAATGGGTCTTCCTTTCGAAGGAGTTAATTGACATTGTCATGCTGCATTAACTAAAAACACTGTATTTACCTAAAATAATATCTTTGATTAGGGTGATATATCTTAGAATTTTTACTTTTAACTTATGTGTACATTTTTATGATGTAAGGTGAGATGGGGAAACATTTCTTGATATTATCGATGGATCTGATGCACCTAATAAACATAAATTTATATTACCATTATAGCCGATTATAGCTTAATTAGATTTAATAAATCACTTGTTTTTCATGTTATGTACTAACCAAAATTTATTTGTAAATATTAATATCTTACATAATAGATGCGGGAGCAATTTTCTTGCTGCAGATTGCAATGCAATGTCTCCAGAAGAATTCTCTAGAAAGTGTACCTGGCTTATGCATAACCCTAAATAAATCTTAATTATACATGTCTGCTTACTGCAAATCGTTCGATAAATACATTACCTGGCATATTAAATGTTATAACCATCCATTTTACACTTACAAACGTTCAAATAACCAAAAAACGTGCATAAACCGTAATGCGAAACGACGCCAGCAAATTTTATCAAAATGGCGTCAATAAACAAAAAACGAGTGATCGCAGCGCCACGCAGCGCGATTGTCGAGAACAGTTGAGAATAGTGAATGAGCGAGATAGACGACATTAGTACAAATCACCGCTTGTAGGGTGCGACTAAATAATGTTCATTGAATTTGTATGGAAGTCCCATACCTCTGGTCTAGCCGAACATTCTTACACGTTAACGTGCGCCATTTTCCAATGCAGATCGAGAATAGGCAAACAGTTTGCCGAACTCCGAACTGCCGATCCACACGACTAACCCCCATATTCATAGTGCTTCCTTAAGGTATACTTTTCCTTAAGGTTTTCCTTGACATAAAAATTTTTGTTTCATAGACCACATTTTTTCCTTAAGGTTACCTTACATAAGGAAAATCTTAAGGACACTTGTCATTTTG
Source organism: Protaetia brevitarsis (assembly GCA_004143645.1). Lineage (NCBI taxonomy): Eukaryota > Metazoa > Arthropoda > Insecta > Coleoptera > Scarabaeidae > Protaetia > Protaetia brevitarsis. Next base: position 25,668 of record RXPK01004722.1, on the reverse strand, counting down.
AATGTCATTAATCATTTAATTAAATGGGATGCAATGGAAGATATACAGGATTTTTTTGATTATATAGATATAATACATAATAATAATAGACTACCGAAGCGATACATCATAGTCAAAAATTGTATTTATATTGGGAACACTGTTCCATCATAATGAAAATTGCCGCTGTACGAATGTGCCATTTTAAGCGGCATTTGAAAGTTATTGGAATTTAAGCTGAAGAAAATTGCTACAGAATTAGATATTGAAATAGAAAAAGTTGAATAGTAGTTTTAAAATGGAAATTAATATGTGAATGCAGGTTTTTTTTTCATTATGCAATTCTTTTATTTGTTTGTTCTGCAAATGCTCCAATTTTTGATACGTTATTTGACCTCTGCTATTACTTGTTAGAATTATTTTATTATTACTATCATTTCCTTATATATTTTGTTCCTTTTATTTAATAAATAAATGGTTAATTACATACACAATATTTCTTTAAAAAAAATCAAAGTGATAATGCATTTAGAGTAAATAAAATATATTTCGTTTATACAAAAGCCAAAGAAAGCAAATACAAAAAGAAATGTTCAAAAGTTAATTTCTATATAGCAATGAATTACAAATTGTTGATATAATCATTAATTAGTAATGCCTGTGTCGCAACAGGTACATCATCAACAGCGTCATAATTAATCTCATGAAGTTGTCCATTTAAAATTTCTTGATTTAATTTTTCTTCATTGATTTCCTCTTGACCCACATTTGTGACTATATTGTGCAATACTGAGGTACCAACTATTACTGCCGTAAAGGTATCCAGCTTTAAGCGACAACCATATGCCAGTATTGGAAAACATTCTTCTTAGAAACATGTTTTCAGTGACATTCCGTGTTGTAATATGGCTTTCATTATAAAGATTTTTCACAACTCTTTCAGAATTTAACAGTGGGATCAATAAATATGTTTTTGAGGCATATCCACGGTCGCTTATGGAAAAGAATGGATCGTGAAAGTGTGTACGCCCTGGCTGTCGTACTACGATATCCATCATTTTTAAATTAGCATCATATAAAAATTGTGAATTTATAGAAAGATATCCTTGCTATTACGAAATACCTCCAAATCATTCCCATCTGACACCACAAGTAATCCTCAAATACATTTATTGTTAGTTTTTATTTCTGGCATTAATTTTTGATTTGCCTTGCACTTTCTAAAACCCTGCCAAATATACACTTCTTGCACGCCGCTATTCCTTGTCCTAATCTTCAAAGTGAACATTTTAATTAGCAATTAGGTATTTCCATTTACAGTCACAGATATTTGTATTATAACCAAAAACCGTATAACATAACCTGTAATCGCCTATAAACACGAGAGACATTAAAGATAATCACGAATTAAGGATTTAATTATTAGTTAAGCAGTCGGTGCAAGAGAATTTAACTTTATGATTAATTTTAATTATAACTTAATCACGAACGGTGCAAACGGCCGTTTTATAACAATGTCATTTAATAGAATTCTATTCATCAATCCTCGGACAAGCATCCTTGTCCGAGAATAGCCGAAGTGAATCGATATTGTGACTATGAAATAGGAAGTTGTTTAAGGCGTAAGGTCTCCTTACGTAAGTCATACATTTCCTTAAGATTTTCCTTGAACTATGAATATGGGGGTAAGGTACCTACGGAGCTACCTTAAGATTTTCCTTACGTAAGGTAACCTTAAGGAAAAAATGTGGTCTATGAAACAGAAACGCACTATGAATAGGGCGGTAGGAGTTCGCCAAACTAGTGCTCGGAGTTCGGCAAACTCCGATCATGTGGACGCACCTTTTCACAAGTCATACTTTTCCTTAAGATTTTGCCTGACTATGAATATTGGAGTTAGTATTTTGACGTTTCCGAGAATAAATCTTTTAATTTTTTAATTTTCTTTCTAGTTTAATATCTATTTATCAATAATAAGTGCAATGAAGACACCAGTTCATCTTAGCATGGTTGAACAGTACACTGTTGAAAATATTACGGTGTTAGCGTTAATTTTGCGCTAGTCAAATATTTTAGTGTTGATTTTTCCAAACTTTGTCAGAGGAGTTGACTACGCGTATTTAATAGAACAGAAATTACTAGAATTTCGTGTGAATTCTTTGTTCAGATATGAGGATTGACTATTTTTCTAGACATTCAGAAGCGTCAACCAATCAGGAATTTTCCCTCGGATAGAAATATAGAACCCCACCTATTCTAATACAGTATTGCATTATACGCACCACCTGCATTGCACGTGTATCTGTTTTCGTGTTTGATTCTCCGTATTAACATATCCAAACAAACCACCAAATGTGACTGACTTGCGAAGTGTAACCTCGTGTTATTAAACGTTAATTCCAGTGGGCATAAAAAAATTCAACATCTTAAAGATGTATTGGGAACACCTATTTACGCAATTACTTTAGATTTGAATCAAATAGCATATTTGCATATTTATAATTGAGAAAACGTCTTAAAGAGAGAATATTATAGCACTAAGAAATAGGAGTTGCATATTAAGAAGACGTTGTGTTTATAAAATGGTGTTAAAACACCCAATAGATCGCATTCATTTAGTTAAACAGCTAGTAAATTTGTCTAGTCTAGATCAAATAAAATGTGACTAGAAGTATTTTATAATTCCACCTGTCAGTTGGACAAAATAACCCCTTAGCAATAGACAATACTTGACTATCTTTGCTCGTCAAATTTAAACTTCTATAGTTCTTGACAAAATAACACGAAAAGAGTGTGGACTTCTCCTGACTATTAAATTAGTCAAAAAAGTGTTAAAATTTTCAACAGTGTAGCTTAATGACAACTACATTAATTATTACACACCTGTCATGTGGAATCTAGTGTTTAGTGTGGTCAACCTTTAGTGACATTTTTATACTGCAAAATGAGTGTTCTGGACGGTGGCGCAAAAATAATAATTTTATCAGTGTAATTTTTAAGCAAATTTTTTTGGCTACTGGTTATGGCATTAGTGTTTTTTAAATGTTTTTTTTTTAAGTAAGACCAGGTATATTTAGGTGTAATGCGTGTATTTCTAGTAATTGTTCCACCGTCACGATTACAGGTACCTGGATGGCTGTAGAAGCCATTCCCGCGAGACGGTTCGGCGTGGCGAACGACACGTTTGGCTGCCGATGATCGGGAACGTGGTCCGGGAAATTTTTGGTTCGTGCGTTTCGAGATACTGGCGGCGGCGGCGGCGGATTTTCAGTCGGCTCGCGGCCGCGTCACGGAGAAGATGCCGCATCGGAGCATCGGATTCCGGTTTTCAGACGAAACGTAAAATGTGATTGGGAAATAACCGCGAGGAAGAAAAGCGCTCGTTGCTCGCGTCTTAACGGCAAATATCGTAACAATCGGCCTCCGTTTCGCTCGTCCGTATATAGTGCGCGCTCTTTTATATATTGTTTATATCAAAATAAATAATTAAAATAAAAAAAAAGTGATAATGTGCTGTGCGTTCTGTGATGTCATTCTTCATCTCGTCGTTTAAGAATCAGAAGAAATTCAACAAGCGTCAGCGGGAAAGCGGTAGATCTTGGCTGCATTTCCCGACGCGTTCATTAATTTATTACAGTTTCATCCACTTCATTTTCGATCATCATCGCCGTCGAAACAGTGGTGAAATCTTCCTAGTTCCTTGTATTCTCCGCAACAACTGCGCCTACAAAAATCATCACTGTCTAGTAGTCACGACCACTAGCACTCCAAGTAAGATACATGTTTCGTGTTGTTTCGGTGTCAGTGGATGTGACTTTAAATGTGCTTACCTCTACGCGTCCTATATCGTACCTGCGCTGGCATCGCTGTTTCCGTTTGTCCATGAAAATTATAATACCGCTAATTCTGCTAAAGAAATAACATTTTTCGTCGGATTTTTCTGTGCACGATCAGCTACACGGCTGCCTCCTCCTAAGAGCGACCGTCAATCACTGCGTTAATCTGTTTCAAAGCGATCGGGCCCGATGAAACAAATTAGTTCCGTGCGAAAGAACGCAAATGCGACTCTTTGTATTTTGACGTTAATTGGCACTGGCCTAGTAAATCCCGAGGTATTTATACAATTTTTTTTTAAAGTAGAAGGTGTCACGTAGAATAGAAGTAGATTATTTCGAAAATTGAATTTTAGATTCCGAACTTGGGCAGAAACCGGATAAATAATTGATGAAAGCGCATGGAAGAAAAAATGGAAATCAACGTCGTTATTGCATTAATAAGTCCGTAATACGGCGGGAAAGCGTTGAGTTACTTAATCGATTTAATTCAAAAAGGAGCTTTCGAAAATACTGCCTCGCTTCCCAATATAATCGATAAAGCAACAGGACGCCATATTTCCATTTATACAGAAAAGAAAATTGATTGATTTAATAACTATAGTATAGGTAACCTTTATTTAGAAACATTTTTATTATTACACTTAGGCCTGTTTAAAGTAGGTAATACATACGATTTTAATTTCAATTTAAGGATTTTTATGATATTTTACCGTAACGATAGCACAATATACCTTTTTCTAACTGCGTAATTTTATCTAGAGTTCTCCTTTTTCTTGTTTTTTTTTTTTTTTTGTGTGCGAATGTATTCACGTAAGAATTCCGAGCATCCGTTTTATTCAACAAGTGAAAAGCAACATGTTGTTCGCAAACGTGAGCGCGGAGTTTCTCACCGGATCAACCTGTACTACAACATGTGTTTGCCGATGTTAATTTGTCCCTTGGGGTAGTTTCATTTTTACTAATGCTTCCAAAACTCTGTATTTTGCGACGCACATTCTGCATGTAAAAAAATATTTTCGTTTGCATTTACATGCAAAGATTGGTACGCCATTTTATATAATGTTTCAAAAAACTAAAATCTAAACCAAACATGAAAGAAAGGAAGAACAACCATAATAATGGAAATAAAGCATCAAGCACGAGTTCAGGGTACAAGTGCAAGTGTAATTGATAATATTTTCTCAAACGAACGGCACCTGGGGGATTATGCGTTGTTGATCATAAAATGTTGTTCTTTAACTTGCCTACTCTGGTGTCTAATTATCCCGTGAAGTATGTGTATCAAGTGAGAAATTTTAATGAGGCTACTATATTTGGTTTTGTCGAAATGTTTAATAGTGAATCTTGGGACAATATTTATAACTGTGACAATATAATTCCCTTAAAACAAAGTACTCGTCAGGACAGCCACGGTTGGGTTACGTCTGAGGTAAGGCAATCTAGCGAAGCTATCAGGGATTTGTATACTTTGCAAAAAGACTTTCCGATTTTACGCGTTGTATACATAAAAGCAGGCATTTTCAATTGATAAGAAATGTTAAACGAAATTATTTTATACATAAAATTAATTCATCAAATAATCAGATAAAAACATCCTGGAATATTATGAATGAATTGTCACGAAAAATTTAATAAAAATAAAAATAAAATCTTAAATAATGACGAGAAATAAATAGACGATCCCAGTCATATTGCCGAGGCCTTTAATAATTAATTACTTTATTGAACCTGTGCGTAATGTAATGTCGAAGTTTCCAGTAACGATCAAATAAGTTACAATAACACTAAAATCTCTCAAAGTATGTGCGCCATGCTTTTACACGTCTACGAAGTTAAAAGTCTGTTTAAAAAATTAAAAAATAAATCATCAGCAGGTCCGGACGATGTACCGTGCACAATAATCGTGAGTATCGGAAACCGTGATAAAACCTTTCACGTTTTGATTAATTTATCTTTTGAAGTAGGAGAATATCCAGAAAGGCTAAAAATCGCACGTGTGATACCATTGCACAAAAAGGTTCAAAGTCAAATGTAGCTAATTATCGTCCTTTAACAATCGGACCGAGTTTCTCTAAAGTGTTCGAATACGCTATGCTTAATAGATTATTGACACATTTGAACAAACATAACCTTTTGACAAACCAGCAATATGGGCTACAGACTAAACCATTCTACCATAACCGCTATATGAGTACGTAGTAAGAAACCTTGATTCGGGCGCACTTACGTCGGGATATACTAACGTCAACGCAATGAATGAAATTCTTAAAACCAACTTGGTTTGTTGACAGAATACGAATATCTTATAACAATATAAGAAGCCAAACCTTTTAATGTTTCTAAAATCGGAAACAAAATCAGAGATACAGAGACTAGATTAAAAGTTTATAATAATGGTGTATACATTTTGGATAGATTAGCAGTATTTGTGCGGGCATTTATCCTGGTTTTGTGTTTCTTTATATAAATGATTTCTAAAATGATTCTAAAATGATTCGCCTGGTAATTCTTTTTTTCATTAGCTACAAATTAAAATTAAATTTGTTTTCATGTTATAAATATAGCCGATAATTATTGTTTTTAAGTATGGATTTTATTTTCTTCAATTTATTGGGTTTGTTTTTAATTGAATTGTCGATGCATTTTTTTTTTAATTAAGGAAAGAAGTAATGCAATTGAATATTTTCGGAAAATATTCAATTGCAAACAAATATACACGGTATGACAATTCTCCAGAGAGGAGAAGAAATATCAATTTATCAATGCTAATACTTTCCCAATTTCTTCTAATTGCTTCTAAAAGGGGCAGTACCCTTTTCTGTCTATATTCTGTCTCTTTGTTTATAATTTTCTATGAAGTAGTGAGGTCTTATGCAGGTGGCAACGTGGCATAATCTTCTCAAAATGCACATTTAGAAAACTAATAATAACACTAACTTTTTGAGATAAAGATTGTGTTATTTTCTCTTGATTGGCTGAAAAGTTACGAGGTAACCTTTGGGCAAGATCCGTATATACAAGGTTACCTCGTAACTTTTCAGCCAATCAAGAGAATGAGCGCGAACGCGTCATCATGTACGCTGTTTTTAATAAGTAACGTGGTGCATATAGGTAAAAATAAATGGCGATTAGTACTAAAAAACGAATTTCTATTATTATGTAATAGTAAACATAAGTAAATCAAATAAAAAATATTATATAAATATTTATAACACAGAACTTATTGTTAGCACTACACACATATATAGAGCATAACATTAAATTATAAATAATTATCTAAAAATTTAGAAACACAAATTTACGTAATGTTTTTTTTCTTTTTTTCTTGGCAAATTTGCGTTCTTCAGATTTAACTTCTCTCTTTTCGGTGATTGTTTTTGTTTTATGTTTAAATATTTATTTTTAAAAAAAATTAAATTAGAAAATGTTTCAATTAATGTTTTGTCAACAAGAACGTGTCTTGCAAAATACTTTCAAGTTCTTTTTATTATAACAGAATACCCCAATACAATCTAACCTTTCAATGTAAACATGAGAATGATCGCGTTGCGCGTCATCACAGCGTCATCGCCTATCCACCCTCTCCTTTCCCCGGGCCTCGCCTACAACTTACGAGGTAATCTTATGTATACGGACGTGACACGGACCTTGATCTTTGGGTAACTACTGCAATTAAATAATATTTTGCCGACACGTAAGAGGGCCATCTTGTATGTAGTAGTCTAACTATAAAGCTTATATTTAAATCGAGATGGACATCAACGGCGTGCCGCCATCTACCGCTTTTGTGCAAAATGTTCAAAAATCCGTTAACTATTTTGTCCATCTGTCTAACTAGTATGTATATAAACAATGGTATAAGTCATTCAACTAACTCCCGCGCAAAATAAACGTAATAAACATTTTTCAAAACAGTGTATTTCTGATAACAAATACAACCAGGTTTAATTAAAGGTATAGAAGGTTTAAACAATATATATTGCAAAAATATACATTTATGTATGTTATATCTTAACTCATATCAGACATTCTTCATAATTTATACGAGATACTGAATGGACAATAATGGATGGATGTTTTTCATAGCCATATGCTTTACAACAAAAATATAAATAAATTAAAAAAATTGAAATATTCTTTGTTAATTCTTTAACATACCTGCACTTACATGCTGTGTTCAAAGTGAAAACCACCATTATTTATTCAAGCATCTACCCTTTTCTTCATATTTTCAGAAACATTTATTAATTGCTCATTTGCAATACTTTCTATTTCATTCCTTATTGCTTCTTTCAATTGATCCATATTATGTAAACTGTGTCGATAAAATTTATTTTTTAGATGGCCAAATAAAAAAAAAGTCAAGCGGTGTAAGATCAGGTGATATAGGTGACCAACGTCCAAAGCCAATAACTCTGTTATCAAAGAATTTCTGCAATACTCTCTCGTTTCTCTTGCCGGAAGAGCAGTAGCATTGTCATTTTGAAAATAGCCTAGCTGTAATTCATCATCAGATAATTGTTCTACAAATTCATGTAATATGAGTCTATATCTGGCTGCTGTTGTTGTATCCTCAAAGATTGTCGGTCCTATTACGTCTGCAGGATATTGCAACCCATATCCCTATTTTTACAGGATTCAATTCCGTTTCCCGAATAACATGAGGATTTTGTGCGCACCAAATCCTAATATTTTGAGAATTTAACTCACCTGTTAAATTAAACCAAGCTTCATCAGAAAAAAAGAGTAAGATTTAAAACATCGTCATTCCTTAAATTTGCATTAAACCAATGGCAGTATTCCATACGTTTTTCGAAATCTAGTGGCAGTAATTGCTGCACGATAGAAATTTTATATGAATGGTAATCAAGCTTCCATTTTACAACTTTGTCAGCTAATCCATAGATAAACCTATAAAAAAATTCACATTACTTTTTATAACACCATTTAGTATGTGTGTGTATTTCTATTAGTTTGTTATGCAAGTTGCCGTAATGGCTTTCCAGGGCTATGATCCAAACGAGCACGTACATAGGTCTTCCACCACATTTTCGGTTAGAACTGATGAGCGAACTGGTGACTTTCCCTTCAAAAAACTTCCGCTGAAGCGATGGACAACTGTATTGATGTGTCGAAGGAGAGTTTCATTATCAATTTGCACTTTGGCCAATTGATTTTTAAATTCTTCACTACAAAGTACAACTGAATATCTCCACTGCCAACCACCTCCTCTCTCATCATTTTGAAAGTATGCCTCCAAAATAAATTTATCTTGGCAAGAAAGAAAAAAACACATTACGCTTTCAATGCGAAACGAAGACGTAGTCTTGAAAAAGACTATATATGAAAATTAACAAACAATAATACGGAATGACTAAATAAGCAAAATTCAAACACAAAACGCTATGTAGAACATATGTCAGTTTTGACAGCAAAATTTGAGGAAACGCTGTATTACTAATTTCATTACCATGATTGGATGAAGATATTAATTTGTGCATCGTGGAAAGTAGTGTAGGATCAGGACAATCTTTTTCGATCGCAGTGTATAAATTATACCCAATTTATTTTTATTTCACATTTGTTAGATATATTTAACCGTCCAAAATTCTATTGCTTGTATGTTTTCATTAAGGATACGTTAAACTCAAATTTAGCATGATTATCTGAAATGTATTTCTTAATTCGTGTGCGGTAGGCTAAAATGTGAAATATTCAAAAACTGATATCAACTGATAGATTTCACGTTTACCTTCTAATGTCTAGATAAATAATATACAATTTGGATTATGATTATTCATTTTTGACATTTGTAATTGTTTAATATTACTTATTAAATTTATTCCCGAAAAACGGGGCTGTCATTGATACGAACCTGTTTTGTTGCAGAACTTTTTTTTCTGTTATATCTTTGACATACGTGGACAATATTTGCTTCTTCTGAATAATTATTGTTATTTGAATGCATCAATGTGAACTTTTTCGCGTTTATTCGTTGTATTTCTGTACAAAAATTGCAAATACAATAATATAGATACCAATATCACTTTTATTTCATAATACGTTCAGTTTTACCAACTGTTACTCCCACTATCACCAAATACATCTTTAAAACCTGTCCCGCGGCGGTTTCAAACACGGAGAAAATTATTGGGACACTAATGCTTATAACGTCTTAATTTTGACAATAAAATGCACGCTTTTAAATATTGATGAATGTGGTTTAAGGATATTCGTCGGCAAAAAGGACATTAAGTACACAATGAAATAGAAATCGAAATATTATCTTTTAAAAGAATTGTGCATTACGGATCACAGCTATATATGACTTTGTTAGATTGGTTGCCTACCTAAAATGTCCCCTCCATTCGAATTTTATTATTAACATAGTTTACCTAGCATAATTAATATGACAGTTCAGCTTCTAAAGTAATAATTTATATAAATATTAAATAACAAAGTTCTCAAATTGGATCCTTGGGAAATACCAGAGGTAAATAGATGTGGAGCTAATTTAAAAGCGTTGTAAAATACAAAACCCTGCCAATTCGGTAACTTAAACTCAATTTTCAAGCTATAGTCAGTAGTAAAAATGTACCATAGCATTTTCAGTATTAGACATGGATGACGTTTCAAGTTGAATCTAATTAAAGTCACGCTTTGCACAAGTTTTGATGAGGAAATCTATTCTTTACTATTGAAGCGAGCTCTATATAGTTATGAATGGAGCTTCCTTCGGTAAACATAAAAAGCATTATTAGTCTGTGGGATCATTATTTTTGTGTTTTAACAAAAGAGTGTTTTTTTTTTTTTTAAGTAATGCCAGTTTTGTCAACGACCATTACTTGGCTTTTATTGGCTTGTTATCCAAGATGAGTTAGAAATCTTTATGAAATGTAAACCTATTGTCTACTTAACGTACAAGGACATTTAGGCGTGCTATTTAATCTTGATATATTTACACTAAAACTTCTATTTTTAGAGGTTTAATTATATCAAATACAGTAAATTGCTTTATTTCCATACTGTAGCACCTCAGTTACCCTAATAATTGCACGAATGTTTATGTATTGCATGTTGTGATAAATTGTTTGGTTGTTTTTTTTTAACAATTAAACGTGATTACAATTTTACAACACGTAGGTAAGTTGATGTGAGATAATCCACAGGGATTTATTTTCATATTCATTCTTGTATTTATATATAAATATTTACAGGGAAGATATACATTATTTATAAACCGCATAGTTTTTAACGAGCCCACGAAATTTCATTTCCATATGAATGAATATGTACACTATAGGAAGTTAATGTAGTCATACAGTTAAACATGCCGTTCATTTGCACATTTCACACTTTTTAGATTTATGCTTTAGTTTGAGAGCAACGTTTCATGTAGGGCTGACGATTAGTACTCAAAAATGTAAATAAGTACTAGAAATAAAATGGCGTGATAACCATATACAGGGTCGCACCGAAATCGCTCATTAGAATTTTTCAAACTCCTAATAGGAATTTAATTTTGGAATTTACGTTTTTCTATGATTTACTTCAAGAAAATATTTATTATAGGTATTTTTAATTGTGTAGTACTTCGGCTATACAGTGTGTAGATATCAACTTTTTTTGTTTAAATATGACGACTGATTGATCAATTCAATGAATTTATTGCAGTATTTGTAATCAGTTTGTATTAGAATTTTCTACCACTAAACTCAACCACTTTGCACACTGAGAGAAAAAATGATAAATACGAGTAATGCGCTCTAAACTTTAAATTAACATTACAAAGAATATTAATGTTTTACTATTGATTCGACATATGTATAATAATGTTTAATGCAATTTTATACAATTCATTATTTGAATAGTATTTACTATTTTAAGGCTACTTTCTTGTGATTGATATAATTATATCAATCAAATTATCTTAAGTATTACACTGAGACAAATATCCTTTTCATTTAAAAGGAATTGCATTAAACCGAAAGTTTTTGCGTTTTCTATATGGCCAACATGATTTGGTGTTTCCTTGAAAAGGAATATAATTTTAAATTCACGCCATTTCTTGGAAATAATATATTTTTCGTTAAACAGTTTATTCTTTTAAGTGAAAGATATTTGACAGTTGATTCAATCCTCTTTATTTGAACTTGTGAAAACTAGTGTAGAATTGGCAGAAAACCGTAAGCATTTTGATTCAAGAGATTTTTCCTTTTCTTATAACATTTATTCATTTTAGACTTATTCGTGAACATAACAAAATGCCGTGATCATTTTTAATATGAATAAAAAAATGAAAATTAATTATCTCCAAAAACCCCTCAATGTATACATGCGTGTCCATACAAATAAACCAAAACGTCCGGCTTTTTTATTTAAAATACTGTTTATAATTCAATAATATGATAACGTACTTAAAAGAAACTAAAATAGGTTGTTGAATATGTATATAATAATAACAATATAATATGTCATGTCTATTATAAAATAAAAAAAAAATATTATAAAATATTAATCAAAACTAAAGTGTATTCCATTTAATTACGGTTACTTTTCGTCGAAAAGCATGTACTTAAGGAAATAGTCTTCCGGCAAAGCAGCACGCTACATTCAATTAAAATAAACACTTTTCTGAGAGAAAGTATCCTTTTCGTTGAACATGATAAAAACCAAAAGTTATAAAGCTTTTCATTTAATGCAATCTCTTTTCTCAGTGTAATTAAAAATGTTTGAATATGGTTTTAATTACTTAAACCAGAAAATTTTTGAATTAACCCAAAAGTAAATATATCGTATTAAAAATAATTATGTCAATTTTATATTGAAGTATTCTTACTAGTCTGAACCACTATGTGTTATTGCTGAGTGGTTGAAAATAGCAAAATTTTAAAAAATGTAATTTAAGCTATCGTTAATATTATTGAGTCTCTTCAGAGATGTAATAATGAATTGAGAAAACGACCGCCTTAAAGAGAGGGCTAATACAAAAGTTGATATTCAAATCCACATTGAGAGAGCAGTGTCTTTTTTTTTTTTGCGTGGATGTTATCCCAGAATGTTTACTGTCAGCCATACAAATCATCGAGGAATGATAGATTATGCTTACTAGTTAGGGTGATAACTATTATTATAAGTTTTAAATTCTATGTTTCATAAATAGATTTTTTCTCATTTTCATCCCTAATTACTAATGTACCCAAATATGGAAATAGAATTATTTATTTCTACCTTTGTAGTGCAGACGCGGCTCGTGCATACGTTATCAAGGAGGCTATGCTGCAGATCGAATTTCTTCGTATAACTTCGTAACACAGTATCTTCTGTACGATATTATACAACAAACTTCGATCATGTCATAGCCTCCTCAATGAGTCATGCACCGCGGCCGCCGCTGCTATAGTGAACTTTAAATGCGGATTGAACCAACTAAATGTATCAAGAATTGTGTTATAATGTTCTAAAGGTATAGGCTGTAATAATGTCGTCAGTATATTTCCATAGGCGGAGGGAAGATCAAAGGTTAGTTCAGAAATACTGTCAGTTAGTAATATTTATCCATTGTTACACATCCTAGTATGGGGCTTAAAGGGCTGCCCACTAGCGTAACCAAACACCTGTTTGTAATATTTTTGATGAAATACAAAACTATAACACTGATTTGAATAAGAACTTAACGATGTTTAAAAACTTTTCACGATTGAATGTGGTACGAGGAGATACTGATTCCTCCTCTCTAGTTACTATGTTGGATATAAGTTCCAACGGGATATTGGTAAATAAAGAGACTACAAGAGATAGTAGAATATAGTTACGAGGTAGGTGAACACGCCTTTTTATAGTTTATGCAAAGACAAATGAATCATTGATATATAGAACTGGTTTTATGCAAGAATACCTTCGTTAAAATTTTTGCAATATAAGAGCAAAGATTATATGTAGGTGACCCTATGAAGGACACTATAGGTCTAACAGGATAGTTGTGTTTATGAACTTTAACTAACGAATAAAATTTTGGACAAGTTCCATTATAAGCAAACTAAATTCTTATGAGTAATTTCATCTATTTCATCACCCCGTTTTAATTGTCTAATGATATTGTTAACTCCTCTCTCAATGTTGGTTTGAATGTCAACTTTTATATTAGCCTTTATGGGCTTCTTGTTCGTTGTTTTCTTAATTATTAAACTGTATCTTTGAAGAAACTAATAAAATACTTAAGCTTAGATACATGAAGAGATCTTTTCCATTGGGCTACTTTCCCAGTAACTTCACTGAAATTTAAGTTATTTATACCTCAATGTAGTAAATGATTGTGTTTGTCTCATAATGAAGGAATTTCGAAAGGATTATACTTATCTGTATGTTGAGAGAGCATTAGTTTCCAAATATGGACTCATCTAGTATTAGACAGTAAAATAGGTAACTGTATATTTAATATGTATGGAAAATAATAACATCAATGTATTTTTTAATGGTGTAATGTGATTATATATTTTCAGTCCGTAATGTAGATAATTACCTACACAGCACGTTATATTTCAGAAATGTTTCAACTGCATTGCAACATATCATATATCTTTCATTTCAATGTTTACGTCTCAGAAATATTTCTTATATATTACAAATATTTAGTTGCTTGCCTCTGAATAATATATAGCTATGTATGACATGTTTCATATACATTACTCTGGTAAATCTAATTTTTCAATTTTTGTCCACTCGTGCATGCCGCAATAGTAGGTGTGTAGTTATTCACGGCTCCACGTTGCGTTGGCTCTGTTTCATCTTGTCGTGGTGGTAGGAGATGTAGGGCTATAGTGACCAGTGTTATAGTTGACTGGCATTTATCGTTATAGTAAAATAAAAAAATAAATAAATGTGATGGTAAGTGAAATTGAAGAGGTTAATTAAATTCATATAGATATAAGATTAAATGAATTTGATGTATACTAAGGTACTACAGAATTTTATAAAAAATTACACTTATGTGAGTTTCTAGCCTTTGTAGCAAACTTTAGGTTTTGAAGAACATCGCAATCTAGTTTTAGTTACGGACGAGGAAGCCTTAACTGCCTCTGAAAATCGGTTAGCTAACGAAAATCGAATTGAAAGTAAATACCTATCTGAACAACGTTTTCTATCAAAATTATTTTATTATATTGTAGAAGAACTTATAAGTTAAAATATGTTGTAGTGTGTAGAAACATGAATATGTAATTTATGTTTACAGTGACACAAAAAAAAAAAACAAAATCTATATTAATATAAAAAGCAAAAATATAAATATTAAAAAATATATAATTATACATCAGAAACATTACCAAAACGTTTCAACAATCTTACACTTTGTCTTGCAGGTATATTACGGATATATGTCAGTTTTTTGCATATTGGCGGACATATCTCCATTTATAAATATGGCAAGCTCTCAGAAATGTTTTCTATGTTTCTGTGTTGAAATATTTCGGTTATATTGTAGGCTGTGTGGTTGAACATATTATCATATCTGCATAAATAAGTTTTGCTAATGCTGCTGAATAAATAAATAATTAAACTAATATCTAGTTACATTATACATGCCTAATAAATCTGTATTTATCGTATCGATTACTATTTTGTACCTTTTTAGGTTATAAATCATTACAGCCTTCAACACGCATATATCCTATAAATTTGAAATATAAAAACTATATTATGTTGTGTTAAGTACATCAATTTTCGAATGTTTGTTAAAACTTCAAGCTTGTTGTTTTAAATATCGACATGTTAGCAAAAAGTAACCTTATTTTAACTATGCGTGCTGCATTCGTTCAATCATTTAGTATTTGTTATATCAATGCATAAATATTTCAAACTAAAAATTATTGAAATAATAATTTTATTTTTCTCAATGCATTTGTTGAATTTTTGACGTTTGCATTCTTTTGAATAAAATATTTCTGACGTTATTGGATATTTACGTGTTGTACTAATATTGGTACAAGTGTAAGGCCGTAGGTATGCAGTAGTATACCAATAATGGCGAAATCACATATAGGTTATTACAACAACGGGCATATTTACCTATATTTATACATTCACAGGCCTAAAAATAAACACACCTTCCCCGATTTAATCTTCATTGAAACCAAATCCAATCCAGTCGATCTGATAAAGTCATTTACAGTTGTCACGCGTAGACAAATAACGTGTATGTCTATCAACTGGAGGACTTTGGTTTTAACAAAACCGTAACCCAGTTGTAGCATATTGCCCAAAATTTGTCAAAACTGCTAGTTTCTAGTAAGCACAACCATCTTTTCCTACAAAACACCTTTTATATTATTTTCTAGAATACCATATTAGCTATTTGTTTGATATTAATACTCGAGAATTGGAAATTTCCCAATTATTAGTAATTTTAATTTAATTATATTTTTTTTTTTTTGTAATTACTTTAACAAATTGAATACTGGCGGGTACCGAAAATATGAGCTATTTAAGTGCTAATTCTGTGATATCTAATATTTCTAACTCTTTCCTAAAAAGATTATGATGAGCACAAACAGAAAAAGCCTAAGGGTAGAGAAAATATCTAGTGGAATTTGTTAAGTTTCTAATTGTGTTTTGGGCGTACATCTAGAAAGCTGCTGATATTATAGATTTTTCTGGTATAAAGCCGTGTTAATCAGATCCAGAAGTTTGAAGAAATTGAATTTCTAACTTTCCCTCAACAGAATTACCGTAGGGTATAGACCGGTATTAGTGCATAGTTGAAATTACTGCTTCTTTTCAACATAATTCAAGTTAAGTGCCTATATCCTTATTTTCCTTTAAAGGGTAAGTTGTGGCCACATATATTCAGAAATAATTTTTAAATTTTAAAACTAGAAATTGCCATAAAGTTATTTTTGGGTACATGTCTCGTAGGAAACGTTATTAACACAGAATTTTTATTTAAAGCTGATGTTAAAATTTTTATAGCCCTATAAAGTTTAATAGAATGGAAAGTTTTAATGAATCTTTGTGCCTTGCAACCCAGCCTTGTCTATTGTCATTTTGTATGAAATACGTCGTTTAGAAATATTATATATAAATAAACAACAATAATAAGGATATTAATAATTTTTCCTTTCAACTATTAATTCTGTCGAAATCGAATATTAAGTACATAATATATTCCAAATAGATATTCAAGAAATTTAAGAACTGAATTTAGCAGAATCCAGAATTGAAGGTAAGTACTACGTGCAATGTATCAGGTTACTTCCTTTAGTCGAGCGCACCAAAGCTTGCATTGAAATTATCTTAATTAAACTTAGTTGAAAACAAAGCACTTGGAATAGTTTTGTTACCTCGAGATATAACTCTAATTATAAAAGTTTGTTCTGAATATTCAAATATTTATCCTAAAAGGTGTAATGCGATAAGTTTTACAAATGTACGTATTATAAACAAAAAATAAATATGGGAAGGCAACTGAACATAAAAACGAAGTTAAACTTATTGCTAGTAAAATATAAAATGAGATATCAAGACAT
The DNA here is from genome assembly GCA_004143645.1 of Protaetia brevitarsis. NCBI lineage: Eukaryota > Metazoa > Arthropoda > Insecta > Coleoptera > Scarabaeidae > Protaetia > Protaetia brevitarsis. Next base: position 8,330 of record RXPK01004722.1, on the reverse strand, counting down.
CAGAAAGGCATTAACGAACGTTAGGCTAGGTTATATAGAAATTTACAAACTCATGACATTCTTGGACAATGCATTTACTAGAATATGAATTGATTATTCAGGCGGTTTTCATTGTGTTGGATTGTTTAGTTCCGACGTTTCAGCAGTGTTTCTACTGTCGTCATCAGGGTAGCCCCAGGGTTTTCCAATTCCATTGTTTGCGATGGTAATCTGTTCTCGGATATGAATTGCCTATGCGTTTGTTTTGTATTGTACAGTGTACAGGCTGTGCCATCGAAGAGTGGGTCTTCTATTATAGCTCTATTTTTGATTTTACGAAAAAGTAGCAGTAGTACAAAAGTTCAAGTTACAGAATTCAATGATGCATAACCTAAAAGTATTCTTGACTAAACAAGGTGTTCCAAAAGTAGGAAAACGCATACTTACTCCGCTATTTAATACATTGAAACACCCTATATATTATTCCATTTTTAAATTCCATAAAGAATAAAGCCGATATAATTATACCGGGTGAGTCAATAGTCCGATATTGACTTTAATATTTCCCATAAAAGATTTTCATACCTGACGGAAAGAATACAGGTTCTAAAAATATTTTATAGGTATATTAGCTTTCCAGGACCGTACTCAACTTATTTTTTTCAAATGAAACCATATTTATTTTTTTAGGCATGTTTATTTGCTGTAATGAATGCTACAAATACATATGTTTGTTTCAAATTTCGAATTCAAAGTTGCCAAGTTATTTAACTTTTTTACATAAAATTTTCAAAAATGCACGTGTTTCTTTAACATTTTTCCGCATTATCACTGACATCTAACTCTTAAATTTGCTGAGTAGCTTAGGAAACTTAGATCTTTCTTATGAATTGATGTTATTTGGTAAAATTATATAGGGTGGTCTCCAGAAGCAATCAATTTGTGTGATATTTAAACGGCTTTTACTTTGTTCTTTTAAATTGAACACCCTATATTTTTTATTTCATCATATGCACCTTTTCATGATTTTTCATTTTTGTTAGCAGTAAGGTATATCTAAAATTTAAACTTTCTGAGATAATTTGACATTTTCAGAAATTGTCCCACAAATAACATTTATTCATAAAATTTCTTTATTTAGTGTTAATTAAAATGAATTTCCATTACGCAGAGCTTGTAGATATGGTGTATGTTTTGTGTGAAGAAGAACGAAATTCTATGCTTGCTTCCCGAATTTATGGTCGACTTCCTAGTCGCAGACGCTAGAGCGGTGTAGACTTTGAGAAAGGTTTTGAATGTACAGGAGAAATTAAATACGAAAAAAAAAGAACGCGAGGAGCGCGTTACCCATGAAGAAAATGACTTTGCTATACTATTAAGCATGGTGCAAAATCCTGCAAATCAATGCAAGCACACCTACAATACGTAATGATCTGGGCATCAGCCAAACTTCAGTATCGAGAACTTTTCGAAAACATAAATTTCATCAATTTCATATTCAATTGGTTCAATGGTAATTGTTTATTACCATAACCTACCAAACAACCTGTTGCCGTCGGATTGCGATCACTTCATTTATAGATTTTATTTAAAGATTTTTATTTTCATTTAATTAAGAATTAGACCCTGCAACGCCATCTAGCAGTGAGGCGTTTAATTCTTGGTCGTCCACAAACGCATCTTACCCCGATAGCAAAATTTAATGTTTCATTTTTCTTATTTACTTCCAAATTAATTAGTAATTCCTTGTCAGTTAAATTTGCTGTTCATTCTTCAATTATTAGTTCAAGTTTCATTAATTAAAACCTTTTCTTTCGTGTAAATTATTCCGCATTGTTAAGTTTGTCAGTGACTTGATTTGATTTTGATTCACGTTGTATTTTCCGACTTCCGCCCTCTTGCTTAAGGCAGAGAGACGCACAGACACACACCATCTTAGACGCGCTGTTCAAGTTGCTCCGTGCAATTAAATTTATATTACCACGTTGTGGGATTTTGTCGCGCGAGAAACTTCTAATATCGAGTGCATTTTTGTTCCGTTTACCTGGGGTGCCAGGAGTTTTGTGTCCATTGCATCGATATTCCTGAAAAGGGTTTTGAAACAGCAGCGTCAGCCGGCATTTCATTTTGTTAATGGCGTCATCTTAGGTCACTGGTAAGCGGACTTTTGTTGTTAATTTTATCAGTTTAGTAATCCGATCCTATCTTAGGGCCTACTATTTACTATTTATTATCATCTATTATCTACTATCTACTACGACTACACCTAGTGTAACTTTGGCTTTGAATTAAACCAAGAGGGTGAACGAAGTACTTGATTTGGGAGACCAAACCCAGACCGTTAAATTTGAGAGAGGACCACGCCTTGACATCAGCGTAACGCGCTCAACCCCCTTCACGAACGCAATTACACCGACCCTCCAAGACAGCTACCAGCTAAGTCGAATTTAATTTTTAATTTTATTATTCTCTTTTCTTTGTACCAAAATTTAATATTTCATGATTTTATTTTATTCAATTTTTCTTTCTAAAATCCTATCACACAATACAAACCTCCCGGCCAATATTAGTAATCTAGATATTTAAACTTAACCTCTATATTTCGAAATTAGTTCGTAATTAATAGTTTAATTTAGTATTTAAGTACGCAAGTTATCGTATCATCGTAACCCATGTTAAGAGCTGTTTATTGTAATTCATTGTATTTATTTATTTTTTTTATCTTGAATGTTTTTGTTATTTGTGTTATCAAATATACAGTGTCATCCAAAAATTTGTGTGTCGAACCAAATTATTTCGATCCAAAACCTTTACGCATGAGAGCGAGCGAACCCCGTAACAAACCATTATATTTAATTAATAATAATTAAAAGTCAAAGCTATAAAAAATAATTTGTTTTATGTAATACGTTTTCCGTCATTCAATTTTTTTTTTGAAGCTACCTAAAGAAGCTTGTGTATAAGAAAGGGCCATCCACATTAGGAAAATACGAAGAACAGAATGAAGGAGGCATTTTCGTCCATTTCGTAGAATTGTTGGAAAAAAAACTACCACAAAATTTGCAAAAGATGGTAGAAATATGCTTAACAGAAAAAGTACATATTTTAGAACATCTCCTATAAATGTTGGTAATTAAAAAATGATCTACATGTGTAAATACTTTAATTAAGGATGTATTTTGTTGTGGTTAATGTTCATGTTTATTTGTATAAACTAAAATACAATTTAGTTTAATGATTTATGAATAAATAATATATATTATAAGTAATTAATGAAAATAAATAAACAATCACTGAGATGTAAGGACAAAATATTGTATGCACAATCATTTGGTGACAATTTTGATGTTTAACTATTATGATGGTGAAATAATTGTCATGGTCTGCCCTATTAAAAATAGGCATTATTATTTCTGTTAATTATCATTAAATATCATTATTTTTTCAGCAAATATGTCATCAGTTTTATATTTTATTATTTGATACTAACACATACTTACTAAGGCTACGAGGCTATATTTAATTATATACTAAGCCAACATGAAAATTAATGGAAAATTCGTTAGATTTATTTAAAATCATTAGTTATCTACAAAATTCTGCATGATTAGTATAAATTTAAAGGATTTTGTGTAGGGGTTGATTTAACATAAGCAAAGATATAGGCTGCTATTTTAAAAAATCAAGTCATCTTGGGTTAAGTAATTGTTCAGGACTATAGTGGACACCTGCATATAATTATATCAATTTCAATTTCACCGTTGTATCAAGCTAAGTATGTATATGTGGTATAAAATATGAATATCTAAAACAAATGCATGTACAAACTACACTGTCTTAACGGAAAGCTTGCAGTAGAGTTCTTTTTTTACAAAATCGTAAGTAACACCGTTGTTATTACATAATATATAGGTGTTTTAAAATAACGGAGTTAAAATATTTTCAGATTACGCAGCATTGAATTCTGTAAAACTTTTGTATAAAAGACTTTTTTCTAAACTCAAAAATAGAGCTGTAATCAAAGACCCAGTCTTCGATGGGACACCTGTACACGCTACTGTGTAATACGGCCGTACCTGGCTTCTCGGGGAAGGTATAAATCATTTGGAATCTATATTTATACTTAATGTGTTGAAACTAATGCGTATGAGAGTTGTGGTTCTTCATTTTTTCTAGAAGTTAACTGTCAAGATTTTTGAAATCTATTTTTATAGATACTTTCGTCATATGTTTGTTGATTTTTTAAGGTTTTTTTTTTTCTTTTTATTGTTCTATCATTATTGTGTACGATATGATCCTTGTTGTATGCAGTTACGCACTAACGGCCTCTATACCCTGTGCAATTCCAGGCTTGGAGCACTGATAGCGTCTGGTGTCGTCACTATGTATGCAGCTTGTTTCAATTTCCTTTCTGGTTGTCATCTTTTTTGGATAGGATGAAGCATTTTTCCAATCTAATTTGTTGTGTTAGAGGTTCTTATCGCTGTTCTAATTTCATATTGGTTATCTTTCTGATTTTTTTTCTGACAGGTCCTTTATATGGAATTGTGGTAGTGATTTTGACCTCGGTTTTTCGTCCGGTCGCGTTTGCTCTTCGACTTCTTGCTTTGGATAACGTATCTTCTGAGTGTCAATTCATTCTGAGCGTGTCAGTGATAGTTTGGATAGTGATAGTTTCGCGTATACGATAGAGCAAAAATCATATGCTGCGTTTTAACTGATGGAAATAAAGAAATCCTTCTTCACTAAAAAATGTGTTTCAAATTTTGAAAATCTGGATCCTATAGAAGCAACAGAAGAAAAACACAATCCTACAACTGCGCTTACAGCCTTAACATTGTGTTAACATCTTAACTGAAACATATTTTTATTAGGAAAACACATCAGATGAGACAACCTGTTTCTGACAAGAAAATTAGAGTAAGTTTGTATATTTAGTATCCCACGTGTACCCGCATAAAAGCACATGAGAAGTAGGGTTGGAACATCTTTTTCCCGAAGGTCAAGGCCCAAGTAAGGCGCTGCTTGATGGCACGCTTTTTTTATTATTCCGATGTGTTACACTTTTTATATGATTTTTACAGACGAAATCACTTCAACAGATTTGTCGCAAGCTTTACAGTACCTCTTGGCCAATCTAACCATTATAATATAAATCGGGAAACCTGTCAATAAGCTTTCCCACTGCATCAACCAATGGTCTCGTTTTTCCCTTCCGCATGTTTGTCATGCTTAATAATTGTACGTCCGCTTTATATAAAGATCCGCTCGGTACTAACTTCTACGCTTCGTCTGTTTTATTACATTACGCTGGTGAGAACGTTATGTGCTAAATACGATTCTAGCCTGCGGAAACTAATGCTAAATCTGCTGTTATTTTAAATAATATACTTATTAGCACATATCACCTCATTTTTCTTTTGTATTGTCTCCATAACTTTTGTTCTCCGTAAATTATATACTGCGTAACCATAACTTATTTTGGTGGGACAATAATATTTTTCGCAATAAGATTATTGGATAATAGTGCTGACTTCCGTTCAACACATATATTAATTTGTTTGTAGTACTTCCAAATATTCACGATGCGCCCCACTTTATGTTGGCCTTGGCGACGATTGGTAAATTGCATCGGTATTATGGTATTTGTTGCCGGATAAATAGCACCGCAGTTGCTATGTTGACGATAGTTGTCGATTTAACTAGTGTTTAGAGTTGACTTGGTTTCAATATCTAATAAAGGAATATAGTTTAGGTTACAACTACATAGACACATAATGTAAGTACATATCTAACTACCAAGGAACGTTCATAGATGGCGCGCAAAAACCGATTATTGAAGCCTGCTTAACGTAATCAAAATGTTTGACTATGGCTATGCTTGCCACATTTGTCACATCGTTTAGCTTACCGTATTATAACTTCTAATGTGTTTACTTACTAAAGCTAGACTTCGGAAGTACGCGGCAACAACTGCACTATGGCAGCAACATACGGCAATACTGTTTAGTATTTAGTAGAAAATGAGTGAAATAAGAAGAAATAAGAAAACGTTGAAAATTTCAAATATTAATAGTACCACTTTATCGTTTCACCACGCAGTGGCTCGTCAGGTGGATAAAATGTAACTGGAATTTCAACAAGGAGGTATCTCCTTTATCTATTCATTTTAGTACAGAATATAATTCACGTGTAAAACAGTAAATTTATAAAATACAAAAATAGCGGCAGAATTGGCTGTCAAATCGACGATAATTCAATTAGCGCATGCTGACTGTCATCTGTTTTTAATGAATAAAATTTATTTATTCCTGTCAAATTAACAGATCGTTCGAAATTTTTGACTTTTTTTTAATTTTTTTTTGTGTTAGCGTTTATTATGTTTTCTTACCAAGTAAACCTGTGCAAAATTTTGATCAGCTTTAACTCGAACTATTACCGATGAAAATTATAGATAGCACTACTTATAGGTATTATCCTTGACAATATTTATGTATTGTCGTCTGCCGTAAGTGCAGTTGTCGTTTGTCGTCTGATTCGGAAGTATATCTTTTTCCGACTCAAAAATTTAAGGCTAGTATAGTATGAAACAATCTTCGGGTTTATTTACTGAGGATGTAGCATCAGTTCAGTGTAAATTCAGAAGTTAGTTTTGCTGGATAAATCAATCTGCATGTACTTATAAGTATCAATTACTGTCTACGATTAAAACCAGATATTTTCATTCAATTCGCTATGTTAATTCGATTTGTATTTTACTCGATTTTAACGATATTTTGAAGAAGGTTTCTTTTATAGAAAAAGAGAATAAAGTGCAATAATTTTTCACTATTTTTGTCATTTGCTTACGTGTAGTATTTGATTACATAGTATTCTGTTCTATCTTAAATTTAATTTCTAGCAGTTACAAACTACGAATCACCTCTTATAACTTTATTTTTGTTGGTATATCTGTTTATGCTGAATATGTTTATCGGAAATTGCTGTTATCATTTGCACTGAATAGAACTATAAAAAAATTAAATTCAATAAATTTGTTTATGTTAGTTAGGGATTTCTGTTAATTGGCTGACCTTCAAAGAAAATGTTAATAGCAAAATCATTATTTGTCGTCTCTTATCTTAATTGTCCAGATAAAAGTTAGTGCTCGAACCTTACAATTTAAAAATGAATGTATTCTATAAAATTATTATTCTCACTTAGCACAAACAATTCAAACAAATCAGTTATTCATTAACAGTGTGGTAGGATTCAATTAAATTAACACAGTAAGCGTTTATTTTAAACACAGGTATGTACGTACAACTGATATACATATTATCACATTTACTTATTTTATATAAAAACTTATTACTAAATTTGTTGCGATACAAATATGATTTTACTAGAAACTGCTTATGATAAACTGATTAATACATATATACATACCACACTAAGATTTTCCTTACTATTTGTATTACTTCCATATTTTGCCTAGTTATGATAAGTTACCGATAAGTAAATCGGTTACCAAACTGGTTTTAAAAATCGAATTCAAAATCTATTTGAAACGATAACAAGTTTTGAATTGTGACATAGCGATATACAATATTAATATATGTGTTATGCAATTGTAAGAGGTTTTGCTGTAAAGTCCGTAAAATTATTTTAGGAATATTGCCTATTTATATAGGTAATCATGAATAGCGTTTGTATTTTTTGAAGTAGGTAAGTATTTGAAAAAATGTAGGTATATTGTTAATATGCAATAAATACGTAGGTATTCTGTTTTGAACACACATCCATTGCTGTTAAAAATATACTTCTTTATATATCTTACCATCTAAATGAATTGTCAACAGACAGAATAAACAATCGTTTGTTTTCTTATACTATTTTGATAAAATTACGCCTCGCTGGAATTGGGGTATGGTATTATATTTGGTTACTTAATATTTGATTTCTTTATTGTTGTTGCTTAACAAAATTCCTAGATTTCTAGTCCTCGTCTCGGTAGGTAATTCTTTGGATGAGTTAGACCACATAATTGCGAACATATCTATTTAACAGAAAATTCGAGGTGGAAATCACGATCAGATAAGGTGGAATTAATCGCGGAGGTTTGGGGAATTGATTGGGTTTACAGAAGGATCAAAGACCAAGAATGGAACTGGAATGCTGTAGTAAGGTGAAAGACACAATGATCATCCTTCCCCTAGGAAAATATGCCCTGGGTCTTTCAGGGCAGAGGTATATGCATTTTGCTACTGTGTAACTGAAATCAATCAGAGACCTTATAAAATACAAGCAGATCTATATTGCAGTAGACAGTTAGGCTATTCTTAGGGCATTAGTGAACTCCAAAATACAAT
>RXPK01004721.1:0-78782 GCA_004143645.1 Protaetia brevitarsis | reverse complement strand
TACCCGTACACTTTGCAGTTAAATTTTGCCACATTGCAACGTTTATTACTTAGACTAGAACGTACATTCATTCAATACTTACGTTTGGTATATTTCTCAAATTTAAAATATTCACTAGAATGTTTAAAATTATACTGTATTGTTGTACAATTTCATTTACATTTAATATTTAGTTTACATCTACTTTAGGTATGTTATTTTATCTTCTTTTTTAATCAATTGCATCGTTTAATATGTAAATTGTTTTAGCTTGATAAAGATTAGGTGCAATAATCGAAACGTCGCTATTCAGTAGACTGGAGTTTTATTAGCAATTCATTATCGTATGCCGACGACAATTTCTTTTCGAAGAAGATTGTTTCAGGATACGACAACACTTTAATTGGATTATAATATGTGTATAGTATAAATCACGAAAAAATGACGTACAAAGTGATATATTTACTTGGGAAATGTGCTGATACACATTGCTTGATCAGTTTCCAGCTCTAGCCGACAATTGAAATAACATCAAGACATGTTTTCTCACAGTACATATCTAAAACTAAAACATAAACCTAGGCGTTCTGCTTTAGTGTATCGCGTTCTCTTCACGCGCCGCATATTGAATCTACGCACGCTTTATCCTCACAGGGCTATAGTTCGTTGTCGTCCGTCGGGTGTGACACGAATATAGTTCGTCCTCCTTCGTTCTCCTATATTAAAATTGATGTGCCCATGATCTGAGCAGCTGTTCTCATTAGGCACATGGTAATCTGGTTACTATTGTTATAGCATCTATTACGTCTTTCTTTCTTGTGTTCATGAAGATAATTTCACTGTCTGCATTTAATATGTGTAAAGCAAGTTATTTGCCGTAATAAATTGTAGTAAAGGCTCGTCTGTTGGGTTGTAGAATCATTTGCAATTATAGCCAGATATTCATTACTATAACATTCGCACACATTCAACTTTTAGAATTTCTTTACATAGAATTCTATAGAAAATAGTTCATTCTAATATAGGTAATAAAGGTAGTTAATTGTTTTTCTTTTGGGAAATAAACTTTACTATTATTAACGACAGATGCTTTATTTTGGGTTTTCACAAACACACCGTAAACGAGATAAAAGAAGAATTAAAGTGAGATAAGTTTAAATTCACGTTCAATTAAAAACCTCAGGTGCTGCAAATGTGTGCGCGGGAGCAGCAGATGATGCTGGAAGATGTTGGAATTAATTAAGAAAAAAAAAAAAAAATGAGAAGTACTTTTTTTCCTATATGGTCGGTAAAACCTTGGATGTAGGGCAGATTGATGTGGAGTAGGTTTCGCTTCGGAAATGTTGGATTTAAGATGGAGGTGTTCGTTTATGGTACGTGTCTAGCATAGTATTCTTGATTAAAATATTGGTAATATGTGTTAGCTGTCTGTATACGGAATTTGGTTCGGATGTAGTAGTGGCTCTTAAGGCGAAATTATGACACGATCCTTTTGGGGATAGTGGTATGAAAAAGCATTTAGGTAACGATCGGAATGTGTAGGTTTGGGGCAAATGGAATAAGCACCCACACTAAGTTCCTAATGGAGCGCAATCTCCACATTTCTCTTTTTCTGTCGTCGAACTATCGCACGTTGTCGTCCCTAGGGTGTGACACGACCTTAGTTCGCGATATCCGACGTAAAACCGCGCCTAGAGCTAATTAATTTTGAAGTAAGGTTAATTCTTTTTATTGTACTCGATTTAATGCCGTTCCGTTAAATAAGTCATAAATCAATAAGTTTTCATTTGCATTCATTGTCACCCTTCCCCTCCTATTCGTGGGAATCTCGGAGTAACAATAAACCAACCCGGAGGAATCAGGAGAGGGCATACGAAACCTCTTCTACTAGGACTCTGGAAAGTGATGCAACTGTTTTGGGCGCGTATACCACACATAGGTCAGTAATAGTAATGAAGATTTTGTTGCAGGGGTACAACATCATAGACCGTAACAACAGAGCGAGTGGAGAAGGATGAAATATACATGGTATTCTCCACTAACGAGGCCTGGTTCGGAGTCCTTAGCATGTACCAGTACCGAGCGTTTTTCAGCTCGGGAGGATTAACTTTAAGATCCTGAAAGATCACGATGGGTGATCTTGGCGAATCTTCAACGCAGTCAAGCAGCTTCGCTAACACTTCGACCTCGCGCTGATACAGGAACCATGGGTTTATAGGGGCAAGGTAAGGGGTTTGGGGGACATCGGAAGTGAACTGGTTCACAGTAGAACCTCCAAAGTACCCAGAACCTGTATATTAATCAAGAAAAACGTAAAAATTCTGCCTGTAACCAACTTCTGTTTCAGAGACTTGATCGCTGTCAAAATAAGGCCAGGAGCAAAAGATATGTCGAGGGATTTAATTATCGAATCGGTATATCTTCCTTTTAATGACCCTTGCCTACCACCAACCAGGGAAGTGGAATAGCTGGTGGTGAGCTGCGGAGGCAGTGGATCGTAGCTTATCATCGGCTGTGATGTTAATGTACATCACGTGTCCTGGGAAAGTACCACCAACAACAATCCAAGTGGCGAGCCTTTACTACAATTTCATTCATCATTGCAAGACTGCAATAAAGCAGACCTGCAACCTGCGAGGTTTAGGGAACAGTACTAGACTAGTAAAGAAAGTGGTGAATCTGGAAAAAGTAAAATGGGTAATTAACAGATTTAAACCATATAAATTTATCCAAGTATGGTAGAAAAGGACTCGGAACTTTTGTTGCAAAAGTTTAGTCTATTACTCAGGGGAAGTCTCGCACTGGGATACATACCAATGGCCTGGAGGCTGATCAGAGTTACTATAGAGTTACCATATCGTCCACTACATTAAGACCAATATGCGTATCAAGCAGGAAAATCTACAGACAGCTTTGTACCACCTTGCACAGATGCCTGAGAATGCTCTGCAAACCAAGAAAGTGCTTTTGTGCTCATTCCTCGGCGTAGAGGGAGCATTCGACAATCCATTCGCAGCGTCAATCTCCAAAGCATCGAGGAAGAAAGAGATCGATGAAACAAGCTGCAGGTGCATAGACTGCATGCTTAAGGGAGATCGGTTTATAGAACCATCATAGGAGTGACATTAGTGGCTCGGGTCGAAAGAGGATATCCGCAGGGTGGAGTTTTCTTCCCTCCTCTGTGGAACCTGGTCGTGGGTGAGCTACTATTGAAACTGGACAATGAAGGACATAAAACTTTGGGGTGTGCAGATGATCTTGTCATTCTGACGAAGGGTAAATTCAACAGCGTAGTGTGGGACAAAAAGCAGAGGAGTCTACAAGTTGTACAAGTATGAACGGAGGAAGAAGGTTTAAATATCAGTCCCTCCAAAACGACTACAATAGTATTCACGAGAAGGTTCCTCCTTCTGAAGATGGTGTTGGACTGAAATTCCGAAATGAAGAAATAATGCTGTCAGAGGAAATATCTTAATGAAATATCTTACTGTCATCGTAGAATCCAAACTAACTTGGAATCGTGAGCTTCAGAGGGTTAAAACCAGGATGTTCGCTAGAAGGGCTCATGGAAAGTACTGGACATACATCACGGTGCTCAGACCCATGATCACTGATGCATCCCTGGTATGGTGGACAAAGGAGCAGTAGAATATTACTATAACTGAACTTGGCAAGATACAGGGGCTTGTGTGTTTAGGAATAACAAGAGCTCCTACCCCTCCCCCCTATAATAATAATAATAATAATAATAATAACATGTCTTTATTAAATTTCGGAAATATAATACCAAAAAGTAAAAATAAACCAAAATACAATACTAAGAAAATGAAAATGAAAAAATAAAAACTAGCTAATGGGGCGAAGTTCAGTCACCAAAATCTGGTGACTGCTCTCCCACTTAACCCCTACATATGTACTACTACCAAAATAAAAAAAGCAAGGAATATCACACAAAAGATATGTGTATGCATACATAAAAAAAAATACAATTGTGGTTAATCCGACAGCTAAAGTACAAATAGAGCATAAGTGTTAAATAAGTCAACAAGTAAGTCAACAAGTAAGTAATTATTGATTTTCAAACAAGAAACGATATAACGTTCTTCCGAAACTGGACCGATCAAGCGTCTTGAACTGTTCAGGTAGCTCGTTGTAATAATGTGCAACATTATAGGAAAACGATCGTTTAAAAAGCTCCATGCGATGAAAAGGTGGTGTAAGTAGGCCTTTATGTCGTAGGTTTAGAGTGTGCACGTCCGTTCTGAATGTTAATCTTTCAAATAAATAATGCGGCGATTGAGTTATAATGATATTGTGGTAAAAACGTAAGCAATGCAATTTCTGTCTATTAATCATATTAAGCCACTGCAACTCTTTCAGCTTATGACTTATATGGTCATACTTTCTAATACCAAATATCAGCCGTAGACAGGAATTTTGAAGCTTTTGCAAACGATACTTGTCAGCTGAGTCTAACGCTAAACCATATACTACGTCACAGTAATTAACATGGCTGAGAATCAATGAATTCGCTAGAAGCACCTTTATACCCCGATGGAGCACATGTCTTAACTGGTAAATATTCTTTAGTGTGGCATAGGCTTTCTGGAGGCAGTGTGTAACTTGTTTTTTAAAACGTAAGTCATTGTCTATCCAAAGCCCAAGGTTTTTTACTTCGTCTACAATGGCCAGCCTGATACCATTTATTTCTATAGCTATATCTTTTAGTAGAACGGGTCGGTGTTGATTTTTGCAAAATAACATTACATATGACTTTAACGGATTAATCTGCAAGCAGTGTTTGCGAGAGAACTCAGCTATATTCATTAGGTCTTGGTTAATTAGTTCACATGCCTCAGTAACCCCCAACGTACCAAATGACTTATACACCTGCGTATCATCTGCATAAAAATGAAACTTACAATTTAAAATTTGTGAGTCTAGTTCTGAAGTGTACATGGTATACAACAACGGCCCCAAAATGGAACCCTGAGGTACACCAGCATCCACTGAAATAAAACTAGAAATTTTGTCCCGCAAACGCACTGCCTGGGATCTGTTGCTAAGATAGTTACGCATCAATTCAATCGCATCATCACTAAAGCCCATGAAATGAAATATCGATAACAACATCCTGTGATTAATGGTGTCAAACGCTTTAGAGAAATCAAGCAACACTAAAGCAGTAGCCTGCCCAGCATCAAGACCACGATAAATGTCATCCGTTACATTAGCCAGTGCCGTCTCACAACTATACCCCGACCGAAAGCCCGATTGCATGGGAGGGTAAATGTCGTTTAGTTGCAAGTGTTGTCTTATTTGCACATCCAGAATTTTTTCTAATATTTTCGACAGCACTGGAAGAATACTAATTGGTCTAAGATCTCCAAGCGTTTGGGGATTTGGCACTTTGGGAAGAGGCAAGACATGAGCTTTTTTCCACGAGGCAGGATATACAGAATTTATAATACAGAAGTTCATAATATGTGTCAATACGGGTAAAAGAAATGGAATGCACAAACCCACAATTTCAATATTCAGTTGATCATGACCAACAGAGCGCGTTTTAATGGTATTAAATGATTTAAATATTAGTGCCTCATCAACAGGTTGAAATGATAATTTTGCGATGATATTGTTTTTTTGTATGTGTACTATAATAATTGATTAAGTCACATCTGGTAATAAGAGAATTTTGTGAAGCGTTGAAAATGTTGATTAATAATATTAATATCGGACAAGTGTTCAGTATGGATGATGGACGTGTTTATTTTTCCCCAGATTAAGGCTTCGCAAATCTTCCATTCTAATCCATTTGGTGATAATGGCGAGGCAAGAATTGCGAATCTCAGATTGCAAGAACAGTGCAGTGGCAGATATGCAGGATTGTGAAACAATAGTGTCCATCTTATGACAGACAACCTTGTGGGAAAAGCTTGATCTTGAAGGAGAGAATAATTACCGAAATCGAGTAGAGAGTAATAATTATGAAAATAAGCGGGTCTATATTGCTACAGACAGTCAGGCGATGCTGAGGGCATTAGTGAACCCTAAAATATAAAAATATAATCAAGACTGGTTTGGGAATGTATTCGAGAACTGAATAACTTTACAGACCGCAGTAAAGTCACTTTTTTGTAGGTGCCCGGACATTGGCAATTCTAAGGAAATAAAAAAGCCGATGAGTTAGTAAGAAAGAGATCATCTGCTTCATATATAGCCCCAGAATCTGTCTAGGAGTATCTAAAAACACAGCACGAGAGTAGGTAACAAGTTGGGTCGAAGAGGAACATAAAGAACACTGGAATAATATAACCAGGTAAACTCATGCTAAGACTTTTATTAAGAGACCATCATAAAAGAAGGCCGAAGAACTACTACAGCATTTTCACATCATGATAGGTCTTCTAACTCGACATTGTACACTGGAAGGACACCTACATAATCTGCAGACTGCGTAATGAGACCACAGAGAATGCTTGCAAATTCTGTGTGAGTGCGAGGCTCTCGACGCAAGAAGACAGCCAATTTTGGACAATGCAAAAATAAACTCAGAGAACTACTTTGATCAATCAGCCAGAAACATTTACAAATTAGTGGAGAGTACTAGGATCTTGGAATGGCTAGTATAAGTAATGGGTGACTACATACAAAACGCTAAGAGACTGCAACGTTTTCGGAGACTCCATGTCAGAAGACACCTACAACAATAACAATTGTCATTTTATATCAAAAGTTAAAGAATTTAAAAACAATTTTAAAGCTTTTAGTAAAATTAAACTTGCCAGTTTACTGCAGGCTCGACAAAATATCTTGTCGCTATCCTTACCAGTTCAGGATATGGCTTAATCCATAAAGAAATTTTGTTCGCTATAGTCATTGTATGTACGCACAGTATTTAAAAACGTAACACAATTACATGCTGTTTCGCTCAAAGATATTCAATGAATGAATAGTTTATTTGGGAATTCATAATAATAAAACGTATTTGCCACATCGTTTCTGCTAGGCGAAATGAAACACGTGCAGTTCTTGGAAAAAAAAGTATTAGAGAAACCAATGTAAAAGTATTATCGTTCTGAGAATTGTCGGTTGTCGATCTACATGAGGAATTACTAGGCATTTTTACTAATAGAAAGGATAAGAAAAAGCTTAAATATGTAATATATGCAACTTTTGTAAAAATATGCATAGAAATGCCTAAATATGCAATATATGCAATCACTAATTAGCGTTAATTAACTTCAATTAGTGTAATACGTCTACATATAGACTATAATTAAAGATATGCAAAAAATAAAATATATGCACTTTGCATATAATCCGGTCTATAATAATAACAATGTTGAGATTTGTTTATTGTGTACAAAACACCAAATTGAATGACTTCATTAGCATTAAACCATCATAAATTCTAGAAGGCGGGCAACATGCGCCAGGTCATTAAAAATGTTGCGGCGATTAGTTAAATACGAATGGAACCTATCATTAACTTCATCCCTAAAGCCGTACCTTTCAATTTTGCTAAGCATATTTAAATCAAGAAACTCTCAAAATTATAAAAATCTCGTTTATTTTAGAGACATATGTTATGCGTATACTTAAAGCGGCTGTTTACCATTCAGTTCTCTATATCTAATCATTTAATGCAAATTAAGTTTTCGAAGCAAATTGTTTACAAACAATACGTTACAGTGCATAGTGATGTAAATCCAGCTTTATGTTTCTCAATGTAATCCAAGACAGTATTGTTTACGATGTTCGACGACTCTTTGGTTGTCTAGTACATCAGAAAACTGCTCCAGGAAGTAACTTTTTTTTAATGTTTATTAGCTGCTATGAACTGCTAGTGATGGTAAGCTGCTAAAAAATAGCAGATGGCAACCCATCGCTAGTTGTAGTCATCGGCGAAAAATAGAAGTATGGCATAGGTAACTATGTACCAAGATTACATTGATTTTTGACTATTTAAGATGCTCAAATATTGGAGAAAAAGTTTCTTTAAGGCGTGCATTTCTATAAAACGTAAGAACTGTCACAAAAGGAACATAATCAAAAAATATCAATAAATATTCTTATACAAGTATTCGTAAATATGTAATTTTATAATCAACTTAGTACAAATGTCTTTTCACAATTAAACTTCCTTGAACACTACAATTCACTCATAAAAATTGCCATATTGAACCAACTTGGTTCTTTATCTTATTTTCTGAGTGATTAGCTTGAAGTAGTACAACAATGCCTTGTAATCCCATTTCAAATTGCAAGAGAATAATTATTGCACCACCATTACAGAACACCCGGAAATAAAAGCACAACTAAAACTTGTCCACCCATTTTGAGACTGGTAAATAGCCAAATTTTAAATAGCTGCCTCCAGAACTGTTAGACACTACTTCTGTTGGTGTTGTCGTTTCATTGGTATTGTTCCTTAATATCCACATGAAGCTGCCGTTTATGCAGTCGCTGTCTACTATAGCTAAAGTCACTGGAAGAGCAAAAAAAAACATGGTTGCCTATATTGTTAAATGTTGATTGGAACTAACGTTGTTACCTAAATATAAGACCGCATCTAGGACATTGAAGATCATGGTGATAATCAGCGCTAACAGTTCGATCATGTTTCTGATAAGGGGAAATATTTGGTCAGTCCAGTGCTAAATGGTTCAAAATTATTTTCTCCATTGGTTTACTACTAATGGATTTTTATGAAATGACATTACCGAATAAAGAAATAGTGTCATTAATGACATAATACGCCCTATGTTATATCATTTACGTTAAAATAACATAAAACGTTAAAAATACATAACGTATGACATGCAGGCATTGCAGGCGTCGTCATAACAGTTCCAATGAATTTGCGTTTGTTGTTACTGAGATCGAGAGTGGTTGATCTAAACACTACTTTCTGCGATGCGCAAATCAATATTTTCATCCAATCATTGTAATGAAACTAGCAATACAGCGTTTCCTCAAATTATGCTGTCAAAATTGACATATGTTCTATGTAGCTGTGCGTTTCGTGTTTGAATTTTGCTTATTTAGTCATTCCGTATTATTGTTTGTTAATTTTCATGTACAGTCTTTTTCAAAACTACGCCTTCATTTCGCATTGAGAGCGTAACGTGTTTTTTTCTTTGCAAAATTCCATTTACACTGGACCAAGATAAATTTATTTTGGAGGCATACTTTCGAAAGTACTTGTGGTACAATATGAAGGAAAATGACATGTAATATTGCAATAAACAACGTCATCCTTCAGATATCACACGAAAAGAAATTAACATTGCTAAAGGGCTTAAAAACAAAAACTGCTTTTACTTAAAATCTGACAAAGGTAATACTGTAGTTATTTTAGATAAAAGAGATTATTTTGATCGTGTCAGTACCCTTTTAACGCAAGGTGTTTACGTAAAGCTAACTAAAAATCCGTTATCAAAATGATCCAGCAGAACGCGCAGAAGAGAGCTTATTAGAATGTAAGAACTAACTGTATCAAATCTAGTGTTACCTAGGATGTATTGTTTACCTAAGATACATAAACCAGAGAAGAGCATGAGACCCATTGTCTCCAATATCAATAGTCCAACTTACTTAATGTCCAAATGGCTATTTGATGTGAGCTCACTGTTTCCCAGCGTCCCCGTTGATATCACTTTGACTTATTTAGAAGATTTCTTGAAAGGGAATCAATTGGGCAGTAATGAAGTTGATAGTTTCATTTCTTTGGCGAAGCTCTGCATGAAACAAAATTTCTTTCAAATCAACGGTACCTTTTACCAACAAACTGAAGGAGCAGCAATGGGTAACAGCTTATCTCCCTTCATAGCTAACCTCTTTATGGGAAAATTTGAAACCGATCTTCAGAATACTTTGGCATATTTTCCACGGGTTTGGGTTAGATACGTCGATGACATTTTTTGTGTTTTTGATACTAGTAAGTGCTCAATTAGAGATTTTCTTGAACAGCTAAATTCAAAATTTCCTTCCATTAAGTTTACCCATGAAGAGGAAACAAACAATAGGATTGCTTTTCTCGATATGTTAGTAATAAGAAATAAAAATAAATTAGAAATAGACATATATAGAAAGCCCACTACTAATAACAGATTTATTTCAGAAGATTCAAACCATTCATGGAAAAACAAACTAGCAGCTATTAACTTTTTGGTACATCGCTTACTTAATTTCCCTCTATCTACAGAACGATATAATAAAGAACTTGAAGAAATTATTAAAATCGCTGGATTTAATGGGTTCTCAGAAGACGTTATATATAACACCATTAGAAAACATAAAAACAAAATAAGAATTAAACATGCGAGTACTTTTGAAATTAGTGACAAGAAGAATAAGAAATATGTTAAATTACCATTTTATCCAAGTTACACGAAAGGTCTACAAAAATTTTCTTTAAATTCAATCTTGACATAGTTACTACTTCAAATAATAGTCTTAAAAATATTTTTGGTGACCCTAAAGATCAAGTAGATAATTTGGACAAATCAGGGATTTATAAAATATTTTGTAAAGATTGTGATCATGTATATATTGGGCAAACTAAAAGATCAATTAAAACGCGTTACAAGGAGCATTTGGCTCATCTGAAATTTAGAAGGTTTGACAAATCTAGTGTAGCCCTACATATGCTTGAAGAAAACATAAAGTTGACAATATAAAGTTAGTTAAAAACGTAAACAACTATGTGCAATTAAATTGTTATGAGGGTATGGAAATATATAAAAACAAACATATTTTAATGAATTCAGATTTAGGACCATTAAATTCTTGTCTTTACGGTTTATGAAGTAGTAAATTAGGCGGAGTTAGGATTAGTGACTAGTTAAGCATGACGGCAGTCAGACATGACCGTGATCATTGTACCATGACCTTTTTTAGTATAAATTAGGGAGTTTAGTGTAGTTATTTAGTTCAGTGTTTCTGTTGATGATGATAGCTTTGCTATCGAAACGTACGTTCAGTTTAAGTGCAGGTTGTAGTGAGGGGTTTAGGAGAAGTTTACAGCATGCAGTTGAAGAGATATGCAAACCTATTACAATTAATTTGTCGGCAAAAATAACGAATTGTTGCCGAATATAAAACTACTTCATAGATCTAAATCCTTACCGAGTCCCAAGCGTTTACTTGACATCTTTCTTCAACGCTACATAAAATAACTTTCGCCAAATAGCCCAAGTTTTATCAGTCAATAAAAAAAGTTTTAAACTACTCGGCCGATCGCGTCGAAACGGGCCAACGTTTATGCCGACAGGAGTATCACGTCCCCAAATCTTTTTCTCCGTGACGAGGAAGAAGAAACATGCCTCATACCGTATACATACCATATATCTATATATTCCCGGTTAAACTTCGAGAACTTTTCTCGCAACTATACTCTCCCCGTCAAGATAAACAAGTTTTAAAATGGGATTCCGAACAGGCTTTTATCGTCTATATCTGAATGGGGAAATCTGAGCGGGATGATATGGTTTATTTGAAGGGCCCTTTAGCAATTTTAAATGAGAGAAACGTGCAAACGAAATGGTTAAAGAACTACCGTTACGTTCTGGGATAGAATCAAACTTTACGTTTTAAAGTGTTAGATACTTTTTTCGCAATAGGGAATTCAAATAATTGTAGCAAATCAAATCGCTGGCCCTATCAGAAATTTCTATAATTCTGAAACAAATCAACAATTTCTGTAATACTGTCTTAGTTTGGTCCATGTAAAGGAGTGCATCTGATCGAATCATTTCAGAACCAAGGAACTACTTGAACTTCATTGTAAAACTGAAGAATCTGTAAGAAATATTAAAAAGGGACACTATATGAACTGTTTTACATAATCATGTTTTACAAACTTGTGTTGGAAATACATGAAGCATTTACTTGTTTTAGAAAAGAAGAACTTGCATTAAAAATTATTTTCAATATTATTGCATTTATATATATACAAATATTGTAAGAAAGTATATTTTTTGCCAATTTCAGCTAGTGTTGAAATATTTGTTTTTGAATTTGATACATTTAATACTTTCATATTTCTACTACCTAGAACTCTGCTACATAAAGACAGTTTGTAAACAGACCAAGTGTTTGCCATATTTCAAGAAAATAGAACAACGACATTGGATTACACAGGCGATAGCTAAAATATATTTTTGGAGAAAAAAATGCTTTAAGTATTTTATAAATAATCTTAAACTGTTTTTAGGTACTTTTTTAATAGATAGACGAAAACTTTATGGTAATAAAATATTTAAGAATACTAAGCAACAATAGTAATTAATAAGTCAATAATAGTATAGTCAATAAATCTGTGAAAAAAAATCACATTATGATGATATAATACGTCCATAGATCTCAGTGCTTAGAAGTGTCAAAGTGTATTCCACCACCCGCATTTCACCCAGTAATAAACAAACAATAGGCATCTCTGGAGCTTGGATCAAGGACGTTTCCTATCCCATCATTCATATTAGAAACTGTTCTGGGCCTACTATCTTCGAACGATGTTGTGGGAAGGATGGTAGGTAGGTAGATCAGATTGACTACATTCCTCTACTGCAAGTATGGGCAACCTTTGACATGTTGTGGGCCAAACTTTAGTGTGCAAATACGTTCGCGGGCCGCATTTAAAAGTAGTGCATTTTAAAGTAGTGTTCATAATTTTTAGCGATAGATATCAGTCATGAAATAATACGACAATTTTATATTATAATGCAGTTTATTAAAATAAGAAAATGAAATGAAAAAAATAGGTACAACATTATAATTAAATCGTGAAATTTGGAATTATTACAAACTACCAAAGTTAAATAGCGACGACGAAATCAATGAGACCCTTGAGCTTGAATTTGGGAAACTAATCCATCGATGTTTGGATGAATTCCACTGATACAAAGACGTAAAGAATTTTCCAAATTATCGTCAGTCACCCTTGTACGATGTTTTGATTTATTAACTTTCATCATTGAAAAGAACTGTTCGTATTTATAAGTACTGCCAAACGCACAAATCAATCTTCTTGCGAATTTTCTAAACTCCGGAAAATGGTCTTCTTCGAGGTATTTTTTGTAGAAATCGCACAACTCCACGTCTTCAAATTTAGATTTTAGGAGTGAGTTTTCTTGAAGCTCGATCAACTCCATTTGCAAGTGTATTGGAGCATTTTGTACATTAATTTTTGTCGGAGTAGCTAATAAATTGAAACTGTCTTCCATGTCTTTAAAATCGCTAAATCTGTTCGAAAATTGCTCCGATAGTAACTCGAGTTCTTCAGGATATTGAGCATAAGCAGTATTTTCATACGCAGAGAGCCTGGTGAAATGGTGACTGTTACCAGACAGCAACTGGGTCTCCCACAAGCGGATTTTGTTTAAAAACGCTTTCAAATGGCTGTACAAATCATTTACTAACTGTCCTTGTTTTTGAAGTTTCAAATTTAAATCATTCAAATGGCCTGTAAGGTCGATCAGAAATGCTAAGTCACATATCCGTTTTGGGTCACTCAATTCAGATCGTGGTTTATCTTTTATTTGCATAAAATCTTCTATCTCATTTCTAAGCTGGTAAAACCGTTTCAGCATTTTTCCTTTGCTTAACCATCTGACTTCACAATAATATGTTACGTCGCTGATATTTCATCCAAAAACGCCCTGAACTGACGATGGTTAAGCCCTCGGGATCGAATAAAATTGATAGTTTTTACTATCACATTCATAACATTTTGGAGTCGAATGGACTTAGAACACAAGTTCTGTTGGTGGATAATGCAATGAAGGACTATCAAATCATCTTTTTGCACATTTAATTCAGTTGCTTTTTCATACAAAATTCCGATGAAACCTTTACGTAAGCCAACCATAGAAGGTGCACCATCTGTGCATACACCAACTAATTTTGACCATGGCAAACCAAGACTTGTGAATACCTTTTCAACTTCATTAAAAATGTCCTCTCCTGTAGTGGTTCCTTTTAGCGGCTGTAAAGCAAGCAATTCCTCAGTAGCAGTGAACTCTTTATGAACACCTCGAATAAATATAGCCAGATGAGCTGTGTCAGACAAATCGGTGCTCTCATCTAGTGCTATGGAAAATGATTCAAAACCAGCCATACGGTTAGTCAAAGTTGTTTTTATATCATTAGCCATCATGTCTATACGTCGGGCAACAGTTCGTCTTGACAAACTAATTTTTTCAAATTCATTTTTCTTTTCAGGACACAAAACACTGCAAACTTCTAACATATACTCCTTGATAAATTCTCTTTCGGTAAATGGTTTTAATGACTTTGTCAATTTTGAACTAACTGTAAAACTAGCTTTCACAACATTATGAAGTTGTGGTCTTTGTTTATGAAACATTTGCTGCTGTTTTTCCAAATTTGCGGTAAGCTTCTGGAATTTGGCTTTTCTTATTTGTCCTGTCAGTGAGTGCAGCCTATGATGCTTAGTTGAGTAATGCCTCTTTATATTGAATTCTTTCATTACTGAAAGGGATTCATTACACAGCAAACAAATAGGCTTAACATTGTGCAAGATAAAAAGGAATTCTTCAGTCCGTTTTTCTTGAAACTGGCGACCCTCTGCATCTAATTTTCGTTTCTTTCCACCAGACATCATTTTCGTTTACTTTTCGTTTGATAAACTTAATAACAAAATATAATTAGTAAGCACTCAAGATGCACACAAAGTCACAAAGCAAATTGACGGCATTAGCAGTTCGCTAGGATATCACTTGTCGAAGTTATCACCTCGGTAGCTCAAATAGAACTGAACTAAAGCTCAGGCCATCCACCCGCTTATATAGGCAAAATGAAGGAATGATCTAGAATCGTCTAGTGTAGAACATTTGAGAAGCTATAATCTTCTGCTGCGCCGCCAGTGAGGCGGCAAACATCAAAGGCTTTGATGTTTGCTGCCTCACTGTTTGATGATCGCCGCCACTACCCTTGCTCGTTCACTTGATTCCGCAGGAGCAAGCGACAAACCCCATATCACTCGATCTTCCTCATTTGGAGTGAGTATGAGTAAGTAGTGTAATATATCCGGGCCGGATCAAATCTTACAGCGGGCCGGTTGTT
Source organism: Protaetia brevitarsis (assembly GCA_004143645.1). Classification (NCBI taxonomy): domain Eukaryota; kingdom Metazoa; phylum Arthropoda; class Insecta; order Coleoptera; family Scarabaeidae; genus Protaetia; species Protaetia brevitarsis. The sequence continues at coordinate 63,713 of RXPK01004721.1, read as the reverse complement.
GCCCACATATGCTCTATTGGCATATACCAAATCAATCGCTATAAATCTGTGTGGCTAATAAACTGCTAGAATTGGTGACTTTGGACAAATGCCATCGAACATGATGTGTCCTGGACCAATGATCGATGCATACTTTACTACCTCCTTTCAAAAAAGAATAAAAAAGAAAGACAGGAATGAAAATACAATGAAGAAATACTGACGTAGGCGTAGAAATATTTTAACTCAGTCTTCACAGTCAGAAAATCCTTTTTATACATAACACGACGGCAAAGTTATTTCCCACTGCGGAGTCAATTCTCTCTTTTCTAAAATTAAGAAAAAGGTAAGCTTAGGGGCGCACACACCGTCATTAAAATCGGATTTCGCTCCAACTTTATTAGCGCGGCGAAGTTAATAATAAATACTGCGAAATTAATCTTCGTTTTGAAGTTTTAAGCGCCGGCCCTGTTACTCGGGCGGCGCCAATTACGCTACAGCTTCCTCCTCCTCCCCCTAAGAATTAATTATTATAATTAGGAAGCTCGGGCGGCGAACACAGCAGCGGACGCAGAACTAGAGAAGCCGCGTTAATGGCGACATAAAAACTTAGCGGATGATAAATTTAACAACTCCCGACTGCGTGGGAGGTCGGGCGCGTAGTAGGACGAGCACTTTAGGGAGGTGTGCGATGTGAGGAAATGTCGCCCGTGCGAACTGGCGATAAGAGCCGGCGCGCGGATGGTATGTGAAATGATGGGAATAGTTTGGGGAAGGTAAGCAACTGTACAGGTATTGTACGTAACGTATGTTCAGACGTGGGATTGTGTGGAAATTATCTGAATATTTGCCGTAGAAAAGTTGCGAATACCAAAACTAGCTGTTACGTTGAAGAAAATATTAAAAGTACTCTTTAAATGAATAATATAAACAGTGTGATTCATTAACAATGGATCTATTTTGGTAACGGTGTGTAGAGGGAAACAGTATAACTTTCCTCAAACGTCGTTGGATGCTACGGAAAAGATTTAATGATGAAATCTTTGGGAATCTTATGCCATTATAATAATAATAATAATAATTTATTTGCTATAAATCCACATAAAGGCAGACATCAGCAATTGTCAAAATCAGTTGTATCCAATTTCAATATAGATAAAAACACACTAGCGACGAATAAGATGGAGATACAAAAAATAAAACATTAACCATGTATATAATCGTTAAAACTATAAAATGTATGTGCATCAAATATTTGAAGGTTAAATCGAGAGCCTTTTTATTTCCATGAACTCTCTTTTCTATTTCATGCGGTAATGCATTGTAACCAGTCAGACTCTTAAAATAAGCACCTTCTTCATATAATTTAAGTCTGTGCTTTGGAATAACCAGATCTTCGCTATGTCTGGTTCTCATACCACTAGAGACATCTCGGTTTCGTATACAGGGTGTTTCGAAACATCGTTTAAAGATTTGAAGGGTATGTAGTACGATCGAAAAAAAAGGTTAAAAGTAATAATAAACATATGTCCACAAATTAACTGTTTACGAGATAACAGCGATTTTATCGCAATTGCAGAATAAGTTTGCTTTAGCGGATTTTATTAAGATATTATTGCATTTTAACATAAAATAGATTATAACTAAAGAAGATGTTCAAAATGACGTCCTGCCATTTCGACACAGGATCTACATCTGCTTTCAAAGGAAGCGCGCACTCTTTCAAAAAACAAGGGTTCTTCTCGTATTATCTGGCAACAGTGTTCTATTCGTTGGCGCAACTTTGGAAGATCGTTTGCCGGTGTTGCGTACACTAAACTTTTCAAATAACCCCCGATACTAAAGTCCAACGGGTTTAGATCGGGGAGACCTTGGAGGCCAAGCAATGGGACCTGCTCGCCCTATCCATCTCCCAGGAAATTCATTGTTAAGATATTCCCTAACAGCACGCGTAAAGTGCTGTGGAGCCCCATCTTGCATAAACCAGAGGTTCAGTCTTAGATTTATAGGTAAATCTTCCAAAAGTTCAGGTAAAGTATTTTCCAAGAACTCGAGATATGCAGGACCTGTTAAGCGTTGTAGCAAAACAATCGGTCGTAACAACCGTTCCCCTATCATGCCTAATCAAATGTTTAGAGAGAAACGTTGCTGGTGTCTAGCTTCAACGGTAGCATGAGGATTCTCGTCACACCAAACGTGATTGTTGTGGAAATTAAATATTCCATTTTTAGTAAAACCAGCTTCATCAGGGAAAAGGATGTTATCAGCGAAATCTGGCCGATCAGCAGCTGTTCGCAAAAACCACTCACAGAAAGCCCTTCTCGCTTGATAATCCGGAGCAGTAAGGGCTTGTACCCGTTGAATATGGTAGGAGTATAGGAGTTGCTCATGTAGAGTTCTCCAAACAAGATTGCTGCTTACACCCACTTGAGTCGAAATTCTTCTAACACTAGTTTCGTTTCATCAATAATATTCAAAAATTCGATCTTCTATCTGTGGAGTACATGCTATTGATGTAGAAGACCGCTTCTCAAACGAACCAGTTTCTCTTAGTCGTTGAAACACCGTCTGAAACATCACATGCGAAGGCAGTTGGCGATCAGGAAACGTTTCAGCATAGAAGCGACGTGCTTGTAAAGAATTCCCATTAGCACGACCGTACATGAACGCCATATCGCTCATTTCAGCTTTAGAATACGCAACCATTGTAATTGCTACAAATTGCACAAAACGTCAAATTAAACTGTCATAAAACAATAGCTGATAAGCACCTGTTTACTGGGATATGTTATATCCATGTACTACTAGGAACACTCGCTGTTATCTCGTAAACGGTTGATTTGTGAACATATGTTTATTATGACTTTTAACCTTATTTTCGATCGTACTACATGCCCTTAAAATCTTTAAACGATGTTTCATAACACCCTGTATAGAGGTTTCTATTATTTAAATAAAAAGAAATTGTGTAAAGACAGGGGAAGAGGTAAAATATTAGGGGATACCCGAAGTATGCATCTTATAATCCTATTTTGAATCACAAAGATCTTCCGGAAACCTGTCGAAGACCCTCAAAATATTATGCTATATGCCAGACTCGACTGAATATGGCTGAAGTAGAACGTTTTTAGGACATCAATATCAACACTATCTCGGAGCTCATAAATAGCATAGTAGCATCGATACAGTTCTCTTGATAGATGATCCGTCTGAGAATCCCACTTAGAGCCAATATCCAAAACTGTACCCAGAAACCTTACATGATCTGACTTCTGAATTTGGCTCATCTGTACACAGGTCAGCTCGCCGCTTATGTTAAAAGGTAAAACATTAGATTTTTGCGATGTTTAATTTTAAATTATTGAGCTCACTCCAATCGGTCATCACCTTCAATACCGCATCCACCGAACGCGAAACTTCTTCAAGGCTATTTTCTTGAACTATGAGAATAGTGTCGTCCGCATATTGGTACAAGCTATTTATTTTTACGAAAACTTTTCAGGTCGTTCATATAAATAACGAACAATAAAGGGCCTAAAATTGAACCTTGCGGTACTCCTTGTAAAACTGAAGAACTAGAGGAAAAAAATACATGATTTAATATCACACTGACATGCCGATATACACACGCAATGTCTTCTACCAGAGAGATACGATTGTATCAGATTTTACTCCGCGCACTCCGTATTTCTCTAACTTGTCGTAAAGTACCTGATAGTCAATAGTATCGAAGGCCCTGCTAAAATCCAAATAAATATCGCAAACCTTTTTTTTCTATCAGTTGATGACAAAATATCATGCAAGCAATTAAAACAGGCCTCACAGGATCCCCCAGGCAAAAATCCGAACTATGAATCACTAAATAAATTACATCTACCAAAAAACCATACAAGCGTTTGTAGATCACTTTTTCAAATATTTTAGAAAAGGACGATAAAGTCGACACCGGTCTATAATTATTAATATTATCTTTAGCGCCTTTTTTATACACGGGAACAATCTTTGCGTGTTTCAAAGCATCCGGGAAAACGCCCTCCAACATCATCAAATTTACAATGTCTTCTAAAGGTTTTGCTATGAAAAGTATAGTTTTCTTCATGATTTTTGTTGGGACATTGTCTACACCGAATGATGATTTTGAGGTAATATCCTCAATTATTTCAATAATTTCGGCAATAGATGTTGGAGGTAAGTACATGCTATTTGGATTTTTATGTATGTGATCATTCTTCAAGAGCCAAGTTTTCCAGCTCAACCAAGTCTTAAGGAGCAGAATTTTGATGTTTAATACGTAGTTTAAGCTATTACAAAACGTGTTCTATTACATTTAAGTTAGACTTACGCGTTGGCTACTCTAAACGTTGATTCGAGGGAAATCAGTAGACGGCCAGGAGATTCTCGAAGAACATCTTACACCTTTTACACCTTACATAGGCGACATTTTTTTGCTTATGAACGATAAAGCTGGCCAAGCTGGACCATTACGTTGTGAGAGAATGGATACACAAGCTCCTAGAATACTATTTGACTAAACGTAGTCAGTTTATTGCCTGGCAAAATCACAGGTGGAACATATTACCTACAAAGAAAGGTTTACATATTACAACGGATATAAAGCACCTGGAGGCAATTATTAATGGACATAGAATGCTACTCAGTTGACAAGTATTTCTGTGTTTTAAACATTAATCTATTGACATAACGTCAGGTATTCGGTGCTACAAATTTCTGTGTTTATGTCGGAGTATGCAGTGCCTTTAATTTATTTATTTTTTTTCGACGAAAACAAGTTAAACATTATATTGGGAAACCTATTGCACAATAATGAGTTCATTATTCCGTCATTCATCAAACCATAAATTTATTCTAATTTTTACTGTTACTATTTCACAACAAAACTTATCACTATTACAACACAATAATATAAAAGCATTGCCTGTCAAACGACTTCAGGGGTATCTACTAGTGTGAGGGGACGTAGGTTCGAATCTCACTCTGGTCAATTAGTCAAAATGATTAGGAGGCTCAATGGGGTGCCTAATAAGCAACTGATTGCGTAGGTGTTATCTACCCCGAAAAAAAATAATGTAACCATAACCGAGGATACATCAAAAATAAAACTGTAGTGGAACCAATATAGACCAATATATAGGTCAGAACCGTTATAATAATATCTGATTTGCCAGTTTTTCTATCCTCATAAAGCCTTGTTCTGGCCTGTAAACAAATTGTTGCAAATTTATTGCACCTAACAAGTTTTGCAATTTGTTTGCAAGTCAGAACAAGGCTTAACTGTTTCAGTCAGAACCGATATATAACAGTTTAAAACAGTTATTTTTATAACCTTTCCAATCCCTTGTTTAAACTGATGAACTTCAGAAATATATTTATCGACTTTTTGTAAAGTATTCAAATCATTTTCGGATTCTTGTTGCGACATAAATGGTGTGTAAAGATGTTTAAAATATATATTAAACAGCGTCCGTAAAGACAAATAATAAACGTCACAATGACGGTTGAGTAATATTCAAGAGGAAACTTGTTCATATTCAATCTAGTGGCCTTTTTGATATTAACTAGTGGTGGGCATAATTGAATGGTTTCAATGATCGCACGATCCATAATCGAATGATTGTAATAATCTAATGTTCATTCATCGTTCAATATTGCTATCTATCATGGTAAGACCTTTTTTTCCGTTTGTTGAATTAATTAATTGATCCTATCTTTATTTAATGATTTACTTATTGTTCAATATAATCGAATGGTTATTAATATAGTCGAACGTGTATTTATAATCGAGTGATTCCTTTTTGGTCATTATATATAGGACCGTTATCTCGGCCCCACGTTGGACGCCATATTGTATAAAGCCGGCTTCGTTTCCAGTATTTATTACCTGATAGTGTTGTACCTTCCCAATTATCACTCCACTTATACAGTATTTTATAAATGTAACTATGACGACACCCGTAGGACGACTTCAGTCTGTAAACGAACGAGGGGTGGAAGTGTGCGTCGTATCACACGCAGGGAGCGACTAGGAACAATAACCGGAGGATTACGTCGTGTTGCACCCGTGTGGTGACTGCAATCTGCAGACACGAACAGAAAAAATATGTCGTGTCACACCCGTAGGGCGACTATTGTCTATAATAGAACTGAGGATGGAAGACTGTGTTGTGTGTGTGTGGGAGGGGGTAAAGCGACTATAAACTACAAGCGAAGGATTTTGCCGTGTCACACCTGCGTGGCGATTACGATCTGCAGACAAAAACGGTATAAAGAACTATACCGTGTCACACGATCAGAGTTAGAGGAGTTCCGTCGTCTACGGAATTTGCCTCTTGACTGACTGAAGATCAAATTAAAACTAAGACACGCGATGACAAACACACAAACAAATGCGGTTTCAACGCTGTCGACATTATCGAAAAATTAATTCAAATAAACTGAAATTTTTAGTAACTCATTTTAAGATATTTTTTTTATGAAATATGCAGTTACGGAAATCTTTACAATGAGTTATGAACTTAACTAAAATAATACATTCTCTGAAATAAAATAAGTATTTGCTTTCCTTATCAGGCTGATGACCGCTAAATGAAGATAAAAATAATATGGAATATACCGTCCCATTACAATTAAATTACGCCCACCACTATTGCCAATTTTTTTGATTATCCTATCTACAGCCCCACTTTCAGGAAAACTTATTTCTCAAAAGCGCACATAGCACCGAACCGACACCACAGTATATCAACATTACTCAAGCAGACGTACCTCTGATCTCATTCCAGCTTAAATGAACGCTAAACACCTTCCAGCCGCACGGAGGATACGCGAAGCGGCGCAAAAACAGGAACGGCACAGATGATGCTAGGCAGGAGGATGAGCGTACGACCCCTACCCGGTAATAAGGTGAAATGATGACAGTCATCGATCACTTGATTTAATTTCGAAGACGTACACCTGCGCTTCGCTATTACTTCCGGCACGTGTACAGTTCACCACCGGAAGAACCGCTTCGGAATTCCATTAGTCGGGGATCGAAGAGGCGAATCGGTTTTTGGGGAATATGAAAGCGACCTTCCATCCATTTCGAGTAACATTTTCCCTCCGCCATTATCCTTAATTAATATAAGGAGCGCGTTGTAGGGAAAGATTAAAACGTACGTGGTTATCGGTAACCTGACAAGAAATGGGGAACAACGACGCGTTTGGATCCATTAAATTTACTTTCAATATACCACCTATAGCTTGCTGAACTAAATTATATTTAAATATTTGATTCGGATTGGATCAGTGTTAGTTTTTGGGGTTGATTCTTTTTCAACGACAGCGGCGATTTATTAAAAACTGATGGAATTATGAAAAAGGAGGACTTCTATTAGCTAGAAACAATTTCGAGTTTATGAACGACAATGATTCAAAACAAACGTTATCATCGCGCAGAAACTACTAAAACAAGTACATAAATGGAGAAAAATGTCATAAAATGTGTTACGTGAGAAAATCCATTGCTTAATTTAGTAATTTATTTAATTCAAATTTTAAGTGTATTTGAATTAATTTTTCGATAATTTCGACAACGTTGAAACTGCATTTATTTCTGTGTTTGCCATCGCGTGTCTTAGTTTTAATTTTATCTTGTTCCAATGCGTTGCGTATTCAATTTACGCGCGCTTGAATCCCCATTTGCGCGCCGAGTCTGTTTGTCAAGAGAGAGATTCTGTAGACGCCGAAACTCCTATACCTCTGATCGTAGTCAGCTTACGGGTGTGACACGGTCTAGTTCTTTATCCTGTTCTTGTCTGCAGATCGTAATCGCCCGCGGGTGTGATACGGCAAAATCCTCCGCTTGTAATTTATAGTCGCTCCCCGTGTGCAACAGAATGGAGTCTTCCACCTCAGTTCGATTATAGACAATAGTCGCCCTATAAGTGTGACACGACATTTTTTTCTGTTAGTGTCTGCAGACTGTAGTCATCACACCGGTGTGGCACGATGTAATCCTCCGGTTATTGTTCGTAGTCGCTCCCTGCGTGTGATACGACACACTCTTCCACCCCTCGTTCGTTTGTAGACTGTAGTCGCCCTACGGGTGTCGTCATAGCTTTTTCTCGTTTCTGTCTGCTTGTAGACCGTAGTCGTCCCACTTGTGTGACACGGCGTAATTCTGAGATTGCAATTCGTGATCCTCCGCGGGTGTGGCACGACGTAGCCTTCTACTCCCCGTTCGATTATAAATTGTAGTCGTCCAACGGGTGTGACACATGTGTTTTTTCTGTTCCTGCCTTCCATTACCTATTAAGTTGATTGTGATTAAGGAAATTTAATTTTAAATTAATAAAATTATAATAGCAAAAATTACAGGCATCTGATAAATATGCATCAATAGTTCTCAGTCGACTCACATGAAGGCACTTGATGTATTAAAATGAAATAACAATCACATTGAAAAATTCAACTAGGTAAAAGTTGTATACCGTGTAGTAAAAAGAAAGAATGAATGTTAAATTAATTTTGAACCGTTACACGTAGTCGCTACGCGAGTGACACGACGTAATTCTCCGGTTGCAGTTTGTAGTCACTCCTCGGGTGTGACACAACAAAGCCTTCTACTTCCCATTCGGTTATGATGGAACGGAGGGTGGAAGGCTGCATAGGAGGCCACAGTCTATGATTATAAACACAGCGTAATCTTCCGTCTTGTGTTCGTTTGTGGGCGGGATACAATGCAACCCTCCGCTTCCAGTTGAATTGGTCACCGTAGTTGTCCCAGGGCCGTGGCACGGCGTCATTTTTGTTTCTTTGATTTTAATCATTGTACGACGGTCAACGCTACGCGACCTAGACATCTTCGATTAATAGCTGCTATCACTAGCGTCACTACCGAAGACTTAGAAACCACGGGATTATTGTTACAAGGGCAATCAGATAAGTTCACGAGCGAAGGGTAATACGTGTAATTTAAGGAGTAAGTTGTTCATAAGTAATCGCAAGATTACCTCAATAAGGTAAGTAAATAACGGCGTTGCAAAAAGCCATGATATTAGTCCACGATCTGGACAGACACTAAAAAGGTGTACCGATCTGAGAGTACTGCATATTCCCAAAGCTAATCCTTATAATTGTGGAAGAGAAGGCAAGATTAAAATTATATGGTGCCTTTCGCAAATAGTAAATCAATCGGCGTCCATATCTGTAGTAACTGAGACCTAATGAGAAAACAATGACGTGGGCAGACACCTGCCTACTTTTAGGGACAATTCAAAAACAGTGCGGGGTATAAATGCAGAATTACTTTGCCACTGTCCGCGCACACAATTCTTACAGGCTGAGCCTATGTCATTGAGATGTATGCTAGAAAGCTTTAAATATCAGACACAAATAGATAAAAAGTCCAGTGTTAGTAAATTATACATTCAAAAGTATTAAATATAATTTGCTCAACTATCTATATTTGTACAGCTTGTGTACGTTTGTTATTCGTGATCTACGAATAACATTCAATTTTGACAATGTCTGTTTCATAATGATCTTATTTTCAAATGGCTTCACTTTTGATATGAAATAACTTTAAATAAGAAATAGAAAACCTATAAGGAAAGTCTTACTGATTCTTACTCAACAAAATTAACTTGATTATTACCGAATAAACTAGTTGCTATGATTTTTATTATTACCAAATACGTTTGGTAATGATCAGATTCTCGGATTCAGGAAAGACAATCTTCAACCAAATACACATTAATCGAATTGGAATTTGGTTCTATAAGCACAGGTGTGGCAGTTCCAGATCCGGATCTCAATCCAGTTGAAAAATTACGGGATGGGTTAAAAAAAAAGTAAGGAAACTTGGAAATTAGAACTGTGAATAGATAAATGAAGTAGGATACCAATAGAGACACTGCAAAAATTAACGAAAGGAATATCTAGAGTTGTTAAGTATAAGGCATAATAAATGCAAATGGCGTTTTTTTTTTGGTGAAAGAAACGTCTACTTGATTTCGCGGGCTTCTTACAGCAAATGTAAAATAATGGTGCACTATGTAATAATTAAGTAGCTAATATACATTTCCAGAAAAATAAATATTGATTTTCTTGCAAAAATTCTTTTATATCTTTACGTCTACTTTTAGGCGAATGATCTATTGTCCATATACACTGTAAAAAAAGTTGCATTAAATTACATGTAAAATCGTTGGTAACAAAGTTGCCTACAATTTTACAGGTAAATTTGCTTCATAAGGTAAAATTTCTACCATCTAGTAAATTTCACATGATGCAAGATTGTACTGTAAAATTCGTATTTAATATTTATATGAACTCTATATTTACTGAACACTGAAGTAATTTTCATTGTATTGTATTTTTATAAAGAGAGTAAGCAACTTACCCAATTCTTTTATAGCACCTAATAGGTCATACTGAATCGCTCAACAAGGGATAAAGAATTAACACGCTTACACGAAACCTACGATTGTTTGTGACGTACATGATAGCATTGAGCCAATAATAAGTTCGACAAACGAATAGAATTACCTACGCGCACAGATAAATAATCCAATAACCAATCACATTGCGGCGTATGAATTTCGTATTTTCCATGATATCTATAGTTTTACCCGAAAATTCAAGTAAAAACAAATAGATATAAAAGATCCTCATATTTTTACAGCAAAATTAATAGTTCACTAGTAAAATTACTTTTAAAGTGCACTAAATACCCCAAGAAAATGTCAATTTTACACTTTTAAGTAAAATTTTGAGAGTAAATACAAAATTGTACATGTTTTTTCCTGTATTTTCTGTTTGAATTTTTGTTACATCTTAAACTTACATGAAAAAGCTATAAATTTTACCGAAATTTCTTTTTCCATGTTAAATATCCTAGAAAAAACCATGTAAAACAAAATTTACATGATTTATTGTGGTAAATTCATAACGTATTACATGTAATATTCCTGATTTACCATGGCAAAATTACTGTATTTTTTTTACAGTGTATCCATGACTAGTAGTACTACATCTCTGGTAGTTTTCAGTTATCGTTGACAAAACCACTTTGAAAATAACAACTTGATTAAATTTCACAGACTACAATAACATTTATCTCAGAAACAAAGCCTTTCTTATAAAGTGAGGTTTTGTAACATTACATAACCTCGTCTTAACTGCCAACCAAAAAAGTATTTTTAATCACGACCATACAAGCAAACATCTTGTTACATCACAACCCCACGCTGTATTTTTATCGTAGACGGCACCATCATCTGGGCTCGCTCCGTTTTCCTATTTCGTCAACGGAATAGTTCCGAACAATCCCGGAGACGGTCTGGCAAGTAATTCGGCGACAATCTCCCTCTAACAATTCATCTCGAAGGCGCCTTATCCTGCAAATGCGACTACCAGTCCCTCTCCAGCACCCCGACTCGCTTTATACCCAATATAGGGTTGCATCTGCCGAGAGCTACTGGCTTGGAGATTCGAGTGCCCGACAAATTGCTTTGATCCTGTTCTAACTTAAATAGAATTCTCGATAACACAAGCACACGTACTATGTATGCATGTGGGACTAAGACGTAATCATCAGGCTTCGTAGATAGATGGCTGTGTTGTTTTGTAATGTTCGTGATTTTAGAAAGGCATTCCAGTATCTCTGTTAGACGTATGTACCTGGAAACTAGATTTTATTATTACATCTTATTATTCATGAGAGAAAATGAGGTAGGTATATTACTGGAAATATCTTGTGCTGCCATCTATGTTTACTAGTTAATATTATTCACTGAAAGATATTTATTTCAAACAATATCAAACAAAAAAAGACAATGATGAAATATGTCAACAGAATACAAACAAAAATAATGAAATACTTAAATTAAACTAAATATTATTATTAAGAAAATCGGCAACTGAATAACAGCTCAAATTCAAAAGATAGCATTTAACTTGCTTTTGAAATCCTTTAAGGTTATCAACTGCTTTTATATTCCAAGGCAGTCTATTATAAAGCTTGCATCCCATTCCTTTGAAAAACTGTAGTTCTATGTCTTGGTGGTAACAAATAATTAAAAATTCTGGTATTCTAATTATGCGACACACTGTCGGTGAACTCCTCACGATGCTTGTGAACAAAACACAAAACTTCATAGATATAAACATCGTAAAAAGTTAAGATTTTGTGTTCCTTAAAAGCACTTCTACAAGAGGCGTGTGAGTCAAGGCTTAATAAAGTTCTAATGGCTCGTTTTTGAATTAGAAATATTCTCGCGGCGGAAGTACATCCCCCCCCCCCAATAAATGATGCCATATGTCATCCGAGAATAGAAGTTGGCATAATAAAAACTTTTCAAAATCTCATAACTGCAGCATCTGCTGAGATTATAGAGAGCATAGCAGGTGCGCGCCAGTTCACCACACAGTGTGTCAACATGGCTAATGCAATTAACCTTTTCATCAATGTGCACTCCCAAAACCCTCGCAAAGTTAGTGAAAGGAGTGTACTTATTGTCAAGAGTTAGACCCGTTGATTCTATATCTGCATCTATTAAATAAAATAAGGTTAGTTTTATCAGAATTGTAATTTGTTAAGGTTCATCCAAGTTTTAATAAGTAAAAAAAAACTCTAGCTACCTCTACAAATGGCTCAGCCAGGGTATTGGAGGTTACAAGTATGCTGATATCATCACCATACAACGTGATAACATCACTGACATTCAGTGAACATATATCATTTATATAAATTAAAAAAAGGGTAGGTCACAGTACAGATCCCTGAGGCACCCCAGTTGAAATCTTACTTCTATCCGAGTGCACATTATTACAAACAACTTTTTGATGTCGATCAGTTAAATATGGTAACCATTTTAACCATTTTAGATTAGTAGGGTATTAAATTGTAATGTATTGATAAGTTTAATAATTAATATTAATATAATAATTTAGCTTGTATGTGAATGTAGGTTAAGGTTAATTACCAAAGTAGGACAATGCGAATTGCTGTGTCTATGTTGGAATGGCAGTGCAGTAGTTCGCATTGTCATACTTTGTATCCAATCAACATATTGACAAATCAAACCAACTATCTACAAACTATGTATTTTATTTGGTTAACCTCGAATACTAATTGTAAAATGTTCCATTACATATTAACGATAAACGGATGATATATTTCGTTTTTTAAATACCGACAAAAATGTCAAAAAGTTATTAAATTCCACTAATTTCACTGCTGAATCATGAATTTATGTATATATAGATTGTGTTAGAAAATAACTGAAATAGAAACTCTTCAAATATGTATGTATAAGTAGTTTAGACTTTATTAAATGTTTTTTTACCTGAAACATGCAGGAATACAAAACGAAGCGAAATAGACTGAATACAAAAGAGGAAGACAGCCGGAAATTGTAAGAGGCACAGTTAAATTTATAATGAAGGCGGCTAACAATAGAGTCGAATTGTTAAGTGCATGGTGGATTCTGTGCCTATTTTAATTAACAAAATCTAGCTTCGGCACGAACAGGAATCAACTGGTGCTTGAGATGATTTAACCAGGCCCGAATGAATAAAATAATATACGAAGGTGCTATTGTGGTGATTTGCTGTTAAGGTAGTTTCCGGAATTGAAATAATAGATGTTCCAGGAAAAATTACCGCTTGAGAGAATTGAATTATATATTGTAATGGCAATCTAACATAAGTGACTGCTGTAAAGAAGTGATTCTTCCCTGATTGTTTGTAAATAAATAGGTGATTGTTGGTCTACCTTGTTGCCGTTCAAATGTGCTTTTATTTTCGTTTTCTAAAATTTGATTATTTTTTGAGTTACATTTTGTTGACAAAGATTTTTATCTTTTCTTAAAGTGAAATTTGAAATATAATAAAAAGTAATAAATTTAGTGCATCTATCAATTAAAAACAAAGTTCTGAAATTAGTAGAATGTATAATGCACACTAAATGCTGAAATTCTGAAAACAAGAACAAAAGTTATAACACAATTAACGGTAGATGCCAAAAAGACCAGTTCTGAGAGACAGCAAAAGTAGTCAGGATTTTTTACTTCTTTTATTGTCGTTTTCTATAGCTACAGAATTTAATCTGGGGAAGCATGCGACGGTCCTGCAGGCAAAGGTATTCGCCCTTGCAGCCTGCGCGGAAATGATTGCAAAGGGCAACTACATGAGGAGGAAAATAAGTACACACCAAATCATTAATGTTTGTAGTTACGTCATTAACTGGTCGGTAAAGTAAAGACAAGCGTAGTTTCAAAGAAATGGAAGCATTCATATACACAAGCGAGATAGAAGTATATAACATAAGTCGCAGCTACTGAAACTATACGTCCATATTTTATTAAGTATCAACAAACTAGTTGAAGTGAGATAGAATACGGTCGAGTAATGCGTAAATAAGAGCTTTCATAATGTTTACTACAGTGCATGCAACCACGCAATTTTAACCCATTTTACCACTCTGTTGACATTTGACATCTGCTTTTTACTATTTATTTGCCCTTCTTTAGGTTTGAATTTTTATTTACCTTCTATTATTTCTTTTACCAAAAGTTCTTTTCAGAGCTGTAATGAAGTAAATCGTTTAGTTTGTGGTAAGTTTAGAGGTGTCAAGATGCCCGGTAAACGACTTATGTAGTTCTTGTTGCCAAGTCAGTCGTTTACTATTGTATTTCGAGGAGGAAAAGCGAAATGGAAGTCCTTTTATCCGGTCCATGAGGTAAATTATAATTGGTTAGTATTAAATTAAAACTTACATACAAATTGTAGAGAGTTGCTAATGCTTTGGGCACTTCTATGGGTACCGTCTACAACATAAAGCGTAAGAAGGAAACTACATCTGCTGTTCCTTCATCGAGTGCTTCAACAGCCCTGTACAAGGCACGATTGATGCCCCAAAACATGTGATGTGTCAGAGAGAAATAAAATGGATGTGCGTAAAGTAATTTATGGTTAAAGTTTATGTTATTGATGGATTACTTCGAGCACATGGGCATGAAGTTTTAAGACTTCCTCCATATCACTGCGATTTCAATGCTATCAAGGCAGTCTTGCACCTTGTAACTAGGTCAAAACTAGTTAGAGATTGCAAACAATCCCTCAGTACACTGGCACGAAACTACACGGTGTATCTGATTTGGATGCCAGGACATGAAGGTATAAAGGGCAATATAATAGCTGACGAACTAGCCAGGGGCTCTAAAAGACACTTCATAGGTCCAGAGGGCGTATGTGCGATTATTAAGGACTCCGCAAGAAGGGAGATTTGAACCTGGTTAGATAAAGAAAGTACAAAGAAATGGAGGTCGACTGTAGGTCAACTTCATACTTAAGCACTAATAGGGGATGGAGATGCTAAATTCTCTGATAACCTGCTCAGATGCAGCAAGAAAGAAGTTAAAACCATTACTGGGCTAGTAACTGGACACTGTTCCCTGAAAAAGCATGTATACAACACAGACCGTGTAAGCGAACCGTGGTGTAGAAGATGCGAACTACAGGAGGAAACGAGTTTACACGTAATCTGCACATGTGAGGAATTGAAAGTACTCAAGCAGAAACATTTAGGGAAGGATCTATTGGAGCCCTAGGGGGTTCTCAAGTTTCCACTGGGCAAGATACTGGGCTTTATAGAGAACACCAAGCTGCTCGAGTGGAAGTTAGAGATTTAATAAGGACGGTACAATGAGCATATTGTTCAAGTGCCTGAACTATAGATGTCCACCTTAACTGCAAAAAAAGCTGCAGAATTTCTATTTAAGTTGTGAGAATTTTTTATTGCCACATCAGCTGGGCTTGTTATTTACTCAATACTCTATTAAATTATAATTTTATTTGTCAGAAATGCCGCCTTTTTACGCCTTCCTTTTAAATAATAAAATAATAATAATCTGGTCTTCTTGAAGGTGAGACATCAACACCGATATTCTGAAAACGTTTGACTAGGCATTTCAGGAGATTATTTGAGTGGACCAGTGTTTTTACCAAATCGTTTAAATGGCGAAAATTTACCATTTAATTTACGTTTTATCCCCATTATTGGAAGATGTGTCCCTAATTGATAGACTAAACCAATGATTTTTACATGATGGTACCCCACAGCACTTCGCTCTCGCTGTAAGAATCTTTTAAATGAAGCGTGCAACAGATGGGTAGGACGAGGAGGCCCGTGTCATAGCCACCCCTTGATCTAAAGAAAAGGAGTGGGAAATGCTCGAACAATGAAAAATAGTATAAAATTACTTTTAGAAGACAAGGCAATTGTTGTTAATCGAAAAGGAGTAATGAAGTCAAATGTGCACTTGAGTAAACATTTTGCACTTTATACGAAGTAAGAATAACTGGAACTAGGTGGCGTTATGAGATCTGAAATTAAATTAAGATTGATATGATATAATATATTTATTTCGTGTGAGGCAGCATTACATATGTGTACACTTGTCAATATTGTTATACAACAGTGGCCATAAGTATGGAGTTAAAATTCAGTAAACTAAACACTTAAAAAATATACATTTATAGTACCTAACGTACACATACAGTCCACACACTCCTGGAGGTCGTAGTACACATTCTCTCGCAAGAAACTCTTAATTCTGTTTACAAAGCCAGAGCGATTCATATTTTTCCAACTATTTGGTAATTTATTGTACAACTTTATGAATGTAAATTTGAAAGACTCTTCGTCAATTTAAAATGCGGTGCGACCACCGTCTGAAAGGGGGTATCATACGCATCCTGTCTAGGCAGTTCGTTCTTATTATCATACGCATACATTATGGCTTCGTAAATATATTGATTTATGCAGGTTAGAATACCAAATCTCTTAAATAAGGGTCTGCACGATTCCGTGTGACGAACATTAGCTATAGTTCTTATGGATCTTTTTTGTAAGATTAAAATCCTATTCACATATCTTGACCCTCCCCAAAACAAAATGCCATAACACATGCTATGAAATACTCCTTAATACGTAAGTATGAGTACTTCTTGATTTACAGATTGGGTTAAATTTTTCAATAAATATATACAAGTAGATAATCTGCCAGAAATATTGTTAATGTGTGTTTGCCAGGTCAATTTGCTATCTAAAGAAATCCCTAAATATTTAACCGGGTCATTTGTAGAGTTAATATCTATAAGCGGATTTAAAGTAAAATTAATGATTTAGTTTTATCATTGTTTAGGATCAATTTAGTATTTGCAAAATAAAATTTTACTTCTGAAAGGGTTTCATTTGATAATACATATAAATCATGTAAACGTTTAGTAGATGTTAATAAACAAGTGTCGTCAGCATACGTTATATATTTAAAATGAATATAATCTGCTACATCATTAAGGTATAAAATGAATAAAATCGGTCCAAGTATCGAACCCTGGGCGATACCGTATTTAACATGTCGCAATTTTGATTTTTTCCCTTCCAATGTCAACAGACTGATATCTGTTAGTTATGTAGCTTCTTACAAGGGAAAACACATCTCCTCTGATACCAATTCGCTCAATTTTTGAAAGCAATAAATCATGTGACACGCTATCGAAAACCTTTGTTAGATCCAAGAATTATGCCATAACTATGTTTCCCCCTTCCAGCTCATCCAAAACATACAACATAAGGTCAGTTAACGCTGTATCCACTGACTTATTTTGTCTATAACCGTGTTGGCTCATCTTAAGGTGGCCACCATTCTCCAAATAACTGATTACTCTAACCTTAAAACACGATTCAATGATCTTTGACAATGTCGGAATTGGATGGACAACAGATAAAAGCAACCTGAAATCTGTGGGTTATACCAAAAGGTTCCCAATGCAAACTACCTTAAAAAAAATCTCAAAATTGAGGTGAGCAACATGTCCCTAGGCTGTTTACACATCTGGGGATCTTCTATAAATGTGTTATGAATGCGAGATTTATTTATATGTATTATATGAATCTCGCATCTCTCGTTTCAAAGGGAAACGATTAAATTGATTTTTCCCCATTCGAACTGCGCCCCAAATACAATTAAATATGCGTTCCTCTCTGCAATGCGTAAAACCCGCCCTCACACACTATCTGAACAGGGGAAATTGCTTATATTATTCCGGGGGCGGCGGTAAACACCTGATCGTACTCACCAACCTTGCAATTAAAGTTCCATGCCAACCGCTTGTATTCGGTAATGATCCCCCACCTCCTCCCACCCTTCGCTTGTTTCGTCAAATCCCACCCCCACGCGCTTACCCCCTCTCCCTCTTCCGCCCAGAAAGGCAGCGGATTCTTGTAAAGTAATTTAAATCAAATACGGACGAGAAGGCACGCGAAACTCAGTTGAACCAATTTATAGTTTAAACATCGCGCAACGCCGCCAAGAGAAACCGTTCGCTCGGGGAGGATTCCTAGAAGGCCGTGGCGGAGGGAGGGAGGGGGGTGTTAGCTAGAATTGGAAGTGTATAAAATGATCTGTCGTTACGGCCGACTGCCGCGATGGAGGTTGTTAGCTGTGGAGTCCTCGGCAGCTTTTAAAGGAGCCGGATAGGTTTTGTACAGGAGAAATTGTCTCTGTTCTATCCGATTTTGGGAAATTCGTCTCGTTTAAGAGGGTAGTTTCTCGAGATTCGCGAAGATTTAAATGAATGCGACGTTAAAAGTGAAATACTTGGGTTTCTTCCCAATTATATGAATTAAGGTGAGGTAAGGGTTGCGCTTTTTGAGGAAACAAGAGCTCCTGATGAAATAATGTGTGACAAACTTGGAAAAATGGACTATAATACCTTTGATATACCTTTTAATAAAGATTCTTGCGAACAAAAGTCAGTAAAGTGTTTGTGGGTCATAAGAATTTACAGAGGATTGAAATAGCTAATGGAATATTTGCAGACGATGTAGTAATAATGGCCGACAGTGAAAAACAACTACAAGAAAATTTGAATATATGGAAAAAAAAAACATGATAGAGGAGGGCATGACAATAAACACAGAAAAAAACAAAAATATTGGTGATCGGAAACCATAATGTTGAAGCTAAAATTGAAATAAATAATACTAAAATAGAGCAAGTTAAGGAATTTAAATATTTAGGAGTAACATTGGAAGAAACAGGAAAACAAGAAGCTGAAATAAATGAGAGAATTGACAAAACAATCAAGTTATACTACGCAATGAACCAAAAATTTATTAATAAAAAAGAAATTTCTATTTCTATATATTCTATGGATGTGAGTCTTGGACCCTTACAAACAAACAAACAAGTAAAATACAAGCTGCCGAAATGAAATATTTGAGACGAGTGGTAGATGTAATCCGGAAAGTTAAAATGAGAAACATACAAATACGGGCAGAACTAGGGATACAATCAGTTTTGGAATTTATTGAAGAAAGACAACTGAGTTGGTGGGGACATATACATGGAATGGACAGTAACAGACAAGTGAAGAAAGTGTACGAAGCAAGAATACAAGTCGAAAGAAAAAGAGGAAGACCGAAGCAGACCTGGAATGACGCAATTGGAGCAATACTATACTGGGCTCCTTTCAACACGGATTCTTGAAAAGTAAGAGCGTTGACACGGCTACTACAGAATTTATTAATAATGTAATTTCAGCGCTCTTGACAGTAAAAATGTATATGCGGACTATTTATTGATATGACCAAAGCTTTTGACTCTATTAATTACTCGTTACTCTTGAAGAAATTAGAAAGGTATGGAACTAGAGGTGTTGCACTTGAATTGTTTTCATCATATCTAAAATTTAGATATGATGACTTAAATAAATTCGCTTTGATTTTTTCCTATTGTAGTGACTTTCCCTCCCTTTCAGTCTTTTAATAAAACTGCGTACATGGTTCTTTTTATCTGCCGTTTTGTGTGAAATACGATCGCCGCCCCTGCCCTCTTTTGGTACTCCACCTTTCAAAAGTACTTTAGCAACGGTGTTTATTCTGTGTTTTGTAATACCCAGTACAGCAGTAAAAAAGCTTTGACATACCCTTGTTACAGAGCCGCCTATAGGGATGAAGTACGCAATACTTAGGTTCTTTCCTGCCAGGTCTTTGTTATGTCTGCGACGATTGATAGGTGCAACAGATAGAATGTGGCACAACCTAATATCCTGGTTAGTTTTAATAGAGTCTTCGTAAAAACGCTTCCGTGCTGTACGTACATCACGTAGTTTTATTTTAACGCATTTATAGGTTTTTCCGTTATGTGTACAAGGACGCTTGAAACGCTGCAAACCCGGATCTGGATCACCGTACCTGCACATTAAAATGATATTTACAATCAAATACGCAATTAACAGCGCTATCAATAACGCAACCCAAACGATACGTTAATAATATTCATAATATAACTTCACCTCTTTGACGTTTTAGTCTGGCGGCTCGTAAATCCCTTTTTCCTCTTCCTGCTTCCGTTATTTCCCTTTTCGACGGTAACAAATTCTTCCTCCATCTTTAGCACAAGTTGTATAAGCACACAGAACAATATAGAAGCAAATTAAACTCTTTGAAAGGGATTAAACACGTGCACACACCCAACTACAACTTTTAGGTTAGAAGTGTACAATGGGCGGCAAGAGCACCTTGGCGACGGATATATCCGCTTTTGCTCCAAAAAAGGGATTTGTCCGGGTTTGCTCGCAAACACGAATTTCAAACTGCATTTTAATACGTTTGTAGCCGGTTGTGGTCGCAAAGGACGTCAAAAATGAGTAGAGGGGGTCGAAATTATACTGCTGACATGTAAAACTTAATTTGACAACAAAATGGAATTATCCGGTTTTGCACGCAAGCTCCTCAAATATAGAGTACAGAGAGTTAGGCCAGATGCTGTGATCGCGTCTGAAGTCCGTTGTGTAACTGCTGGAGTTCCTCAGGGTTCCATTCTTGGCCCTACACTTTTTATTGTGTTTATAAATGATTTGCATATGTTCTTGAAGCACAATATGGAAGAGCATGTCTGACAAGGGAACCTCGCGAACTGCAAATCGCGGATTCTAATGAAACTTCGCTGGTTTGTAGACCCGATTACTTCAACTTTAGGGGGGTGCAATTTGACTTTGAAATCCGCCCCAAATTTCGTTTATTCAAAATAACTTTTAAACGGTGAGAGATAGAAAAAAAGTTTCAATGCAAGACTTGCAGCGTTTATGTAGGTTGAAATAGCTATTTATATACAGGGTGTTACAATAAGCGTGGAACGACATATGTTGTGCTTATTTAATCGAATTTCAGAAATCGGTTGTAATCACTCTGTTCGGTATCGAGTACTGAGATTTATTGATCGTTGGAATTTGATTTAAAGACAGCAGTATCGTCCCGCACAGTTTGAGGAAACTTAAAGAAAACCGTAGTCTTAATGTAATAAACGCCTCAGAAATGCAACCGAGGCGGTAGGATTTAAATCGGGGGGTTTACATCGGATATAACCTACATAGGGAAAGTCGTGTAAGATTGGACATCATCTGTACAGTACTTTAGTGGGAAGCTTTATTTTTATTCAATTAATTTGATTACCTAAAATTCATATCAGTGGCTAAGTGGATGCATTAAAAGTCGCAAATCTGCAAATTGTAGACAGATTTTAGGGTCATGCGATGGCGTCTCGTGTATCACGTGCGGATTTTCCTCACGCCATATGCGGTAATTGTGTTTATTAACACACTCGAAGAGTTGGAAATATGCCTCAACAGAGAAAAAAACACTTTTGAATAATCTACATCGACTTCTCGCTTTGCCTAGTTTAATAATTATAGTGGTCAACTTTTGTCTACGCGCTAGGTCAGTACTAACTTTCATATATGTGACATTAACGTTTAACACAAGTATACAGCAATTAAGTATAAATATATATAAGCCCTTATTTGAGTAGCAGAAATGTTACAGGATTGCTGAAAAGTTTGTAGCATTAAATGTTTCAAAATTTTTCTTACTAAACAGCTTTCGTCGCGATGATAAAACATGCTTATATTTTGAAAAAAAACCGTTTAACATCTACGGATGTAACACACGCATAATTAAAATAATCTTTATAGGTAGATAACGGATCAGATGCGCCACCACCAATGTGTAGTCCGATTTGTGCCAGCACAATAATTGTTTATCGCACATTGTACAAACTATTTTGGCACTACCATAATGTAAATCTTGGAATTCACCGATATACTCTTCTACATTGTGAAACAATGGTCGTTTTCTGGGCTTTTCAACGCCCGACAATGTATTACAATGCGTGAAATGTTAACGGAGAATTCTACTGTCTCGTATCAAGACTCGACTAACACTGATACTAGATACTAGACACACGAATAGGAGAGAGCGATTTTACTGTCTTGAAGATATACTATGGCCAAACGTTTTGCATAGTGCGAGGCTATGTCCCGTGCCAGCAGATACATATCTGACAACTCTATTAATAACACTATGTAAAACAATTTTTATTTTTTTTTTGTCTTTGGGTTGTAACTGTCATTTCCTATTTTCTTATGTCAGAAAAGTATAAAAGCAGTCGATTATTTCCCACAAACTTTGCTTTTGTGACCAAGACAATGATATTTTAAAATTTACAAGCAAACCCAAAATGAGAAGTATTATATACTATTATGTCGTTCGACGTAGAATACGGGAACTAAAAGCATCAGTGACGGGAGTGAATTCATTTACGATAGGAATGACAATGAATATGTCTGTCAAAGTGACAAGTATCTGCATTTTCGGTTTTAGATTTTTTTTTTTGGAAAGCAAAACGAAAATATCACAACGAATATGTCTCAACCACTCAACCTACTTTGATAATTTATTGCTATATTGTTCAGGCGCTATTTTAAATTTTTACAGATCCAATGTTCCAACGTCCCTCCATTTAAAACGTGTACACTCCTAAAGCTGATATAATAGACTCGTCCCACGATTTCAGCGCTCAAAGCGGTGTGTATCTGTACTTCACACTCATTTCACTATACCTATTTTCTAATTAGATGATGGCTTTCAAGAGGTTGCAAACATGAAGCAGACGCGTTTTGCAATGTTTGTGGTCAGTTTATTAAGACAAGAGGATGGTATAGGGGAGAAAACAGATCCATGATTTGCAATTCCAAGCATTTGGCGGGAACCCACTGACCATTCAAGCAACTGCTACTTTTGCATTGTGGACTCTTACAAACGCCGTACTAGCAAAAATGCACCTGCTGTCATGTATCCGGATCTTCCTTCATCCCCAGTATTACAGAGCCAGCAGTTTCCATTACCTACTCCTCCTAAGATAGATCAGGCGTCTTCAAGCAGAAACAGCGGGTCGGAGTGTGAAGAAAATATTTTAGAATCAGATGACGATTTCATATATGGAGATGATGAGAGAGGCCCATACTACCCCAACCAAAAAAACATCAACGACTTAGTTAGAGATCTTGGACTCTCCAAGTCCAATGCTGAGATTTTGACCTCTAGGCTGAAGCAGTGGAACTTGCTGGATGAAACTGTGCGAGTCGTAGATCAGAGAAAGCGTCACCAAACTTTTTCTAGCTTTCTCACCTATCTGGATGGGCTCTGCTTTTGCCACGATGTGACTGGGCTATTTGAGCCAATTGGAATCGCCTATAATCCAAATGAGTGGCGTCTCTTCATTGACAGCTCTTTAAGAAGCCTCAAAGCAGTACTGCTGCGTAATGGTAATAACTTTCCATCTCTTCTCCTGGGTCATTCAGTGCACCTCAAAGAGGATTACTTTAACATCAAGATCTTGCTGAAAGTTTTAAAGTATGACAAGTATGGGTGGGAGGTCATCGGCGACTTCAAAATGGTGCCATTCCTCATGGATATGCAAGGTGGTTTCACCAAATTCCCATGTTATCTTTGTCTTTGGGACAGCAGCGACACCAATGTACACTACAACAAGCGCGACTGGCCACAAAGAACAGAGTTTTCTATAGGGGTAAACAATATCAAATGAGAGCCACTGGTAGACCCTCTAAAGGTGCTGATGCCAACACTGCACATAAAAGTTGGGGCTTATAAAACAATTTGCGAAAGCTCTAGGTACGGAGTCAGCAGCCATGAAACACCTTGAAAAATTATTTTCTGAGCTATCTGAGGCGAAGGTCAAGGCCGGTGTCTTCGTAGGACCTCAAATTAAGAAGATTCTCGACTGCGATGACTTTCCTAAAAAGCTCACCCGTAAGGAGAAAATATTGGAAATATACACTGTGTCCACTTAAATATGAGACTAATGGGGGCAAAAAAATATTATTGAATCTATAAAAAAAAATTATATAAAATAAAAGGCAGTGCTTCTTTAGAAATATATATTTAAAATTATTAGAAAAAAAGTACTTCAAATTCCTAAATATGCCAAAATACCAACTTTCAAGTAAAAATCGGAAAAACACATTTTTACAAAAAAAATAAAAGGTATTTTTTCAATGTTTGGCTCATATTGTGTAATTTTGTAGAATTCCATTTCTTTGATTTCTACTTTGAAAATTTGTATTTTGGCACATTTAGGGAGTTGAAGTACGTTTTGCTAATGGAGCTTTCTGGTATCTTTAAAAATAAGCGTGTTTTATTGTCAAGACAATTATTTTTTTCTTATAGCAAAACCACGCATTTTAATTAAGTTTGAATATAAAATATGTTTTTAAAGAAGCACCAACTTTTATTTTACGTAATTTTTTTTTATAAATTCAACAATAAACTTTTTCCCCATTTGTCTCATACTTAAGTGGACATACGATATACATATGTGGGTATATTTCAAATTTTCGTTGTCCTAGTCACAAAAGCAAAATTAGAGGGGAATAAAAGTATTTTTCTATTGTTTTGAAGCATAAATAAGTTGGAAATAACGCTCACTACTCAAGGACAAAAACGTGTTACATAGTGTAATCTAATATAGATAGATTAACATTATGCTCAGACCATTTTTTTGTACTATGCTTTCCCGATTGTGGTCTTTCTCCACATGAACAAAAATAAAATCGCACTCGGGGGCTGTTTTGTATAATCCTTTTAATTGTCAATAATCCATTTGACAACGAATCCACATGCAAAAAAAAAGCCGGTACTTTTATTGACAAATCTATTTCAATCACGGAAAAATCCTCCGATTCCACTGTGAAACCTATATTTATCGCTCCGTTCGGGGTCAATAATAATTCAGAGCGTCAAGTCTGACGTGAATGACCGAAATTACGAGTGGATAATTGATGAAATTTGCGCGCTGATTTTCCTACATCGAACCAGAGCGATGCGAATCCCGTGTCCCCTGTAGAATATCGACGATCTGGCGCCGAGAGAGATGGAGAAAGGGAGCGACAAAGTACGACAGTATAGGTGGAATATGTAAATAAGACTTGCTTAATTAATTCGATGCAGTTCTAATTTAATTCCGGACCGAGAGGTGGCTCTGAAAGTTCCGAATCCCATTAGGCGATGCCCCCCCAGCGACCTTGTACGTGATATTGGAGATGGAAAAGCTAGGAAAAAATAGAAGTTCGCATCTGGGATGGCTCTTTGTGCCATTTATCAGATTATAGCTTGATGGATCGGATATAGAGGGACGTAGTAATGAACCCTTTTGACAGATCTAACGGGAATTACGTGAAATGCAGTGAATGCAGCAGTGGGGTTATTTGCATGTAATAAACGGTGGGATGATTTTTTTTTCTTTTTAATTAAGTTTACTCTAATATATCTTCAAATATTACTTTTATTATACCAATTCTGGGAAATCAGAGACGTAGAAAAATATCGTCCAATATCCTTATTGCCGACTGTTTGTTACGGTTTTTACTTCGCTTACCTCGAATTAGTTCTCCGCTAGTCTTTTCGACAAGCTTTTGTAACCTTATTTTCTTCTATTTTCGTACTCTACCTTCAGAGATGCTCCTACGTCTTGTAATTCCTCAACGTAAACATTATCGTTTAATTTTTGGCTTTCAAATTGCGTTTTCTTTCCCATGTTAGTGCGTCATAGCTAGAATTTGTATCTTTTAGTCTCATTTACTTACAGATAATCCATTATACTTAATACGGTCTTAGATTTTCGTTTAATTTCTTTCAATTTTAGTAAATTCCTTCAATTCCCCATTGTTTTGACAGTTGACGTTTTCGTTTTAAGGCTAGGTATGTTTGATATACACATCCCGGCATTATCGATTCGAGTTGTCGATTGAGTGTTCCTTTCATCTGCCCTATTCTATGTTTACATCTTTTCGACGTCAGAGGGCACCTCTGTGTCTGTTTTCTTATTTTATTTATCTGTCTTCTGATTGGTTGGATGACGTATTCTTGCTTCCGCTTCCTTCCGGCTTGCTGGCCATTCTGGGTTGTTGTTTAGAGGCGTTCTCACGAGTATTACTTCCTATCGTTGGAAATTTGGATATTTTCACACATCTGTGGATTTTTATTGGAAGATTGCTTGAATTAATCATTGGCCGTATCTTCGCTTGTGTTTGGTATGGAATTTTTGTGAATATCAGTACTGATGTGTCCGATAAATTCGGGAAATAATTTGAGAACCACGCTTCTGCAACGCCATTCTGTCTATTTCTTCTCTTCGTTGTAAAACCTCGTTATTTTAACGGTAAGCAAATCTCGTTATTTCTTTTTAAATCACTAACTTTGAGGTCTCTGTGTTTTTAGAGGTTTTTTTCAATACCCCTTATTTCTTTGAATTTTGGTATCTTCGTTTTGTGTGAGATTTTGAACACCCCGTGCGTGTTTTATTCAACGGTACTGTAATTTTTTATGTTATACCAAGGATCGGAGGGTATCATTTAGTTCAGAAAAATAGTTAACTTTAATATTCAGATAGCTTTTCATTTTTTTAACGACTTCAAAATATGTTTAAAACATCAACCGATTAAATATCGGGGTGTAATATACAGGGTGGTTCATTCACCACTAGTATAATCAAGACAAATATTTAGTTTTATTTTAATAGTTTTTTTTTACTGTAAAACTTTTCTTAAATTTAAAATTAATTTTTAGCCTAAGAATTTTCTTTATACAACGTGTGTAAACTGATTGCGTTGGCCAAAGCGTTCGGTGTTCGAATCCTACCGTAGGATTTTCTGTTATAGTTTTACAATATTTCATTCTTATTTTCTTTGTCGTTAATAAAGTTTACTGATACAGAGTATCACATTTATTTTCTTGAATTTTACGTCATATTTTATTCTTTTTTTGACACTCGTTACTAACGTTTACTGATAGAGAGTATCAGATTTATTATTTGAATTTTTTTGTCAATAATACCAACATTTTTTTATTAACCATTTTATTAATAAAAGTTTAACTGTTTTTTTTCTGTGAATTCATTCTTTTTTTTGTGTATGAGTTTTTTTTTGCGTCCGTTCTATTAATTAAATCAACTAATCGCCTCGTCTGAAAGAGGCCTAAAGCTCCGAAGACAGAAATGGCGAAGTTTCTAGGCATTCATCTGGATAGCGCTCTATCTTGGAGTCAACATGTTGAGATGATGTTGTTATGTCAACTACAGCCTCTGATAGTTTGTAGTCAATATGTTTTTGTTTCTTGTTTCATCACACTTTGTCAACATTTTTCATTTGCGTGGACGAGCTTTATACATGACAGTATATACCATGTCAGCTAGCAAGGGCTAAGCAGCACTGCACGTGTTAATGAAAGCAAATTATCAATTCATGTTTTCTACTTAAATGGATATTCAGTATGTTGATAACCTAAATACTTAGTAAATATTGTTCGTTTCCAAACTGTATTTACGTGTAAAGATCTTGAAACGCTATATGTTTCGATTTAAATTGATTATACTGAGGCTTTAAAAACAGCAATGTATAATACTTGATAAATATGTCACTAATACTAAAATGGTATTGCAAATATAACTCAAAATTGCACTATTAATCTTATATTTGTATACATTTTTAAACGAAAACAATATTTATCTGACTAACATTAAATCAGAGCACGCTTAATAAATGTTGTTTTCATTTTGACTCTTGGATAATAATTTTAGGTTCCAAGAATTCTGATTAAATTCAAACTTGATGTATCGTTCTTGTGCGAATACACTTCGTTATACACCTATTCATTGCACGCTCAGTTAGCCATGACAAATTACTTTGGCAACTCAGACGAGTGAAGTACGATAGGCGGTGTTAGATCAATGCGGCTGTCATGTTCCCACCGCAAAGGATTACCGCTAGCCAAAGCGACGTTTGATGCTTGAGGTGACTTATTGCAATGGCGCTGGTTTGCTACCGTTTGCCCCTGATACTGTATCACTTCGTCTGGTGTACCTGTCGATTGTCTGCGTGAGTTATAGACGTAATTGTTTAATGTACTGTTGTGTACTGAATGTACTAAAGAAAATGCAAAATGAAAATAGCAAACTAGAAAACGGAAAAAATTATTTCTTTAAAACATAATGAGAGAATTACAACTAAATCTATCTTCCTGCACGAAAATAATAAATGATCTTACATCTATGATGTGTACACATCAATATAATAACAATTATTATTAAGCCAGTCCCTTGATGGACAGAATAAAATTCAATATAAGCGAAACAAATCTCTAAATCAAAAGTATTAACAAAATGGCAGCAAACAAATTAGAAATACATGTGCTCACGCTCTTGTCTACCTAGGAACTGAGTTACAAGGTTGAACAGTCGTATATATATAAATTAAACAATTAACTCTTTAACTTAGTCTTATATAAAAATAAAATCTGCATCTGTGAAAATTCTCTCGAAACATTGACAAAGGCTGAACGGAGTAAACATGACAAAATCTACGCAACTTAAAAAAAAAACTCTCGCGAAAACAGGGTGTCCGTCCACAGCAGTATGTTATAGAAGTGACGTGTTTTTTTTTTGGTTCTTGCAGGGATTTATACCAAAAAGTAAATACTGTTTGACCCCCTGAACGAGTTTAGAGAAATTTTTATTAATGTAGCAGTTGATCGATTTTTTTCGAAAGAAAATGATGTGGCAAGAAAAGTTATTCATACCAAACAGATATGATTATTTTGCTCTAGATATTCGTGTTGTTTTCTTTAGCAACACGCGGTACGATGAGTTTGGGAGCTCCAAAACTTAAGTGGCAGGTTTTCAAGAGTGGGTTAGCTCGAAAAACTAAATGAAGAGCTATTGATTGAAATGGACTGCAGATAATTACCAGACATCACAGATTCGGCTTGTCAGTTGTCTACAGTTTTTCCTGGATTCATGTACGAGAAACTGCGAAAGTCTGAACATGCCAGAAGCTTTCTTTAAACATTCAAAATTGTATCAAGAAAAGTATGTAGGATGCTAATGAAAAACTGTGTGCCAAGGCAGAAAATATTTAGCAGTGGTTATATAGGTAAATGTATGATGAAAATTTATTTAACATCGCTATTGAAAGATCTGATATCGAAAGTATTATACAGGGTTAGCCAAATTCCGTTAACACTTAAATGGCAGAAATAATTTATTAACTGTACATGCATATGTAAATGAAAATACATACATCTATAAACGAAATACATACATTGAATGTGTGAAATGATATGCCGCAAGTGCTAAATATCTGCGATCTCAACCTGCTAGCTATCACGTTCAACACATATCAATCAAAGAATAACAGTAGAGTAGCAGCATTAAAGCTCGTGTACACATTTCAGAAGGAATGGATGATAATACATCCCGTATATGCCCTTTAAGTCATTTATTTCGCGAGCTTTCCTAGTGTACCATGCGCTTCTTTTCCATACCCTATAACCAGAAAACCCATGGTGCTAAGTCACCAATCCATCGTCCTGAAAATGTCTCTTTGAGATAGGCTCGGGCCCAGTGGTGCGATGGAACGCCATCTAGTTGGAAAATCCTGCACTGCGAATGTGTAGTCGTAGTTCATCAATGGCGTACTGCTGCAACATCGTTAAGTAGACGTCAGAAGTCACTGTTGGTGGAAAGGCCAAATGTTGCAGCGCACCAAACATTCACTCGTGGTTTGTCGGTGGCCCAGAAAATCGTGTTATGTCAGTTCGCAAGTGCAGTTGTCTGGAAAGCGGCTCCATCATTTAATGTCATTAGATTAAGGATATCTTGCTAGACGTTCGTCATTTCAGCTAAAATCTGACAGCATTCCACTCGCTTACGTTTCTGCGCCAATGTTAAAGCTTAAGCGATTTGGATGTGGTATGCTTTCATCCCAAGGTCGCGTTCAAAATACGCCACACTGTTTTTTTGCGGAATTCCTGTCTCCAAGCTGCATCGTACGCTTAATATCGAAGGAGTCTGCAACACAGCTTGCTGCACAACAATGATGTTTAGTTAACATTTTCATGATCTCGGACATCCTGGATTGCCACGATAGTTAGCTACCGATCTAGTATCCGTAAACTTCTTGTAGATGCGATAAATTGTCACACGGTTTGCTGGGTCACGTGCAAATCGTTGTCGAAGGATTTCACGGATATCAATCTGCGAACCTTACACTTTCACCAGGCTTGCTGCACATCTTCTCTGCTCCAGTGTGAATCGTTTAGCCATTGTGTCAACTAAAAATAAAAAAGATCAGCAATGTAAGCTAATATGGTAATTGATACAACGATCAGCTGTGAATGAACAGCTGTGCAACAATTTAAGTGTAATACATGTTGTAAGACATTGCAATAAATTTATTCTCTGCCCTGTACGTGTTATGACCATTTCAGTGTTAATATAATTTTGACTAACCCTCTATTATGCTTGGTAAATTCACTTGACTCAGCACTGCTGATTTATACTGATTTAAGGCAGCATATTCAAAAATAACAGAAGGATGTTTCTACTTCCTGGTTGTATATGTATATTTGTTTTACACTTTTAGTTTGCTAAAATGAACAACCTCGATTTGTTTACCGTCTGCGTGGGTAGCCTATTTAAGAGCGCCACCATTCCCTACTCGCCTGGCCGTAGATCGTAGTTATCCTCTGGGTAATACGACATGGTCTCCCGTTTTCCATATAACTAGAGACGGTTGTCGTCTTTCGGGGTGACACGGTTCAGTTTCCGCTATCTGCGTGACTATAGATCGTAGTCCTCTCTCTGAGTGATACGACATAATCTTCCTTGCTCCATTCAACTGGAGATCGTTATCGTTCTCAGGGGTGACACGACCTAGTTTTCCGCTCTCCACCCTAATTGTAGATCGTTGTCGTCCCACGGGGTGACACGACATAGTCATTAGTTTTCAGCGCAGCTAGAGGCCGTTGTTCTCCCTCGCGGTTACACGACCTAGTTGCGCCTCTCTCCCAGCTATAGATCGTAATCGTCCTCGATGACATGGTCTGCCGTGGTTCGTACTGTTAGAGATCATTGTCGTCCTTAGAGGTGACACCTTGAGGTAAGGTTGTTACCTGCAAACAATAATTGTGAGAGAGAAACAGTTGTCAATATATAGTACTACTAAAACAGATAAATATGTGTCTGAATTTTTTTTTATGTGTTTCATAATTTTGAAGATATTAAAGCAAATAACGAAGGGTAGTGTAGTGTGGTAGATTTGCTTTATTATTATTAGTTATATCGGTGAGACACACTTGTGAGTAATCAATTCATCCTTTAGAACGAACGAAATGACTTTTATTTAGTACTACATAGTTTGGACAGGAAAATTGAGAAAATCAAAGAATGATTCTGAGGATATTACGGTTCGAGGAGATACGAAAAAAACACCAGGCCTTTGAGAGAGAGAGAGAAAATAAAAAAAAACGATGCTCCTCTTCGCTGCAAAAGCGATCCTCATGATAATCCTGACGATATTAAATTTTAAAGAAGTTTCTATATTCTTTCCCCGTGTCTCTAACAAGACCAAAGAAGCACGTTGATTTTCCAGTACCTGTACAGCCAGAGATGCCTGAAAATAACTCGTGCACAGTGGGTTGGGGGCAGGACCCGAAGGAAGAACTTGATTTCGCCGAGTAGATTCGTCGGAAGGACCTGATGTTGATGTATAATATCGATTTAATATTTCGCGCACGTCTCCAAGCCGCCGATAGAAGTGGAATATAAAATTATGTACCTACTCCTTTGCATCGACATACAAGGTTAGCGGCGCCGGCGTTGGCGTTCTAAATAACTCAGATTCTTCGAGTGTGCCGCGTCTTTGTCGATGAGTCAACTTTGATTTCTATTTATGGCAGCCTCGTGTTCGTCGCCGAGATTCTAGTGGTTGTTGCATCCGTTCGCGTCAGCTTCTTGGCTGTGCGTGACGTAACTGGAGGGAGCCCGTGTGAGAAGTTCAATCCGAAAATGTGCTTTACCGCGCTCTGTCGCTGCTTGCGCGCTTGTGGAGGGCGCACCAAGTTTGCCGTGGAAATTGGCAGTTCGCAAGGCCGTTTCGGAGCGCACTAAATTAGATTGGGTTTGAATATTGACGGAGGCAGGTGACGAGATTGACGTTTTCTGTACACTAGGAAAATTGAAACGTTATTCGAAGTGGTGGGCTTTGAAATGAGTTTTTCTTTTTAGAAATTACCGATTTCTACCACATCTTGTTTTATACATGCATTGCATTGTCTTTGCTTGCAGAGCATGAACAGATAAAAGTAGGCGTAGATATAAATGCAGAAATTATGACATACCTAATAGGAAGAATTTGGAAGGAAGCGATTACTGAGTAATGAGTAATCCTTTCACTGTTGGGTGAGGCCGCACATTGGAACACTTTTCTTTTTTCCACAATGTCCGGTCAGCAAATATACAGGGTGTTTTGAAACATCATAAGATTTAAGGCATGTAGTGACGATCGAAAATAAGGTTAAAAGTCATAATAAACATATGTCCACAACTCAACCGTTTACGAGATAACAGCGAGTGTTCCTAGTAGTACATGGATATAACATATCTCAGTAAACAGGTGCTTATCAGCTATTGTTTTATGACAGTTTAATTTGACGTTTTGTGCAATTTGTACCAATTACAATGGTCGCGTATTCTAATGCTGAAATGAGCGATATGGTGTTCATGTACGGTCGTGCTAATGGGAATTCTTTACAAGCACGTCGCTTCTATGCTGAAACGTTTCCTGATCGCCAACTGCCTTCGCATGTGATGTTTCAGACGATGTTTCAACGACTAAGAGAAACTGGTTCGTTTGAGAAGCGGTCTTCTGATACTGGACGGCAGAGAATACCATGTACTCCACAGATAGAAGATCGAATTTTGAATATTATTGATGAAAATCCCGGAATTAGAAGAATTTCGACTCAAGTGAGTGTAAGCAGCAATCTTGTTTGGAGAACTCTTCATGAGCAACTTCTATACCCCTACCATATCCAACGGGTACAAGCCCTTACTGTTCCGGATTATCAAGCGAGAAGGGCTTCCTGTGAGTGGTTTTTGCGAACAGCTGCTGATCGGCCAGATTTCGCTGATAACATCCTTTTCACTGATGAAGCTGGTTTTACTAAAAATGGAATATTTAATTTCCACAACAATCATATTTGGTGTGACGAGAATCCTCATGCTACCGTTGAAGCCAGGCACCAGCAACGTTTCTCTCTAAACATCTGGTTAAGCATGATAGGGGAACGGTTGTTAGGACCGATTGTTTTGCCACAACGCTTAACAGCTCCTGCATACTTCGAGTTCTTGAAAAATACTTTACCTGAACTTTCGGAAGATTTGCCTATAAATCTAAGACTGAACCTCTGGCTTATGCAAGATGGAGCTCCACCGCACTTTACGCGTGCTGTTAGGGAACATCTTAACAATGAATTTCCTGGGAGATGGATAGGGCGAGCAGGTCCTATTGCTTGGCCTCCAAGGTCTCCCGATCTAAACCCGTTGGACTTTAGTATCTGGGGTTATTTGAAAAGTTTAGTGTACGCAACACCGGTAAACGATCTTCCAGAGTTGCGCCAACGAATAGAAAGAACATTGTTGCCAGATAATACGAGATAAATCCTTGTTTTTTGAAAGAGTGCGCGCTTCGTTTGAACGCAGATGTAGATCCTGTGTCGAAATGGAAGGACGTCATTTTGAACATCTTCTTTAGTTATAATCTATTTTATGTTAAAATGCAATAACATCTTAATAAAAACCGCTAAAGCAAACTTATTCTGCAATTGCGATAAAATCGCTGTTATCTCGTTAACAGTTAATTTTTGGACATATGTTTATTATGACTTTTAACCTTATTTTCGATCGTACCACATGCCCTTAAAATCTTTAAACGATGTTTCAAAACACCCTGTATAATCATTTTAAATTTTTACGTTGTTTTTTGATGTTTTAATACTGACTATTATGGGATCACGCTACAGCCTGAAGAAGACAACCAAATGTCGGAACTAGTAGCTGGGGCCATCTCATAGTAAATTAATGAACAAAAAAAAATATTAGGAAGTACTAATTTTGTTCTTATTATACCAATCGAATCTTCACAAAAATTCTCAGTTGGTCCCTTTCGTCTGGGTACTGTAATTAAGAACTGGAAAGGATATGAGGACCTAATTTCCCTAAAAAGTGAACGTGTGAAAAAACAAGGTATTAGAATAACGGTATTGCTCTGCCCTCCTTTTTGCCTCTCTTTTTCTTTTATTTATTCAAATACTGAGCGGTCTGGGTGGCTTGTTATATTTGCTTGCTTAAATTTCCTGTTTAATTATCCTCGCTTTGGAAGGGTTTAATTACCTCCAGAGTCGGATCCTTTTTTTACGGTAGTACGGACCCAATGTTGGGTATAATTATGTATTTATACCGGCTCGGAAGAATCGAAGAAATACATATACACACACACTTGTTAGAGTTACAACGCAAAACATTTCTAACCGAAAGTTACTTTAGAACTGGTTAGATGTATGTAGGGGAAGGTGGGGCAAGATGGGAACATTAAGCTTTAGAATACTGCATCAGGATTGCAAATTGATATACAAGGTTCTAAGTACGCTTGTTGTAATCTTTAAACATTTATCTTCTGATGAATGAATTTACTATTTTTCGATGGGTACTCTTGATGTTGTGAGAAAATTTTGAAAAGAAATGTGTAAATACACCATCTTGCCCCACCATGGGGGCAAGATGGGGTGGCAAGGGTATCGGGTGAGTTAAGAATGGGTCGTACCATAAATCTAGGTAATAGGTAAAAAAAAAATAGATTCTTAAAATATTCTTCAAAACATGCAGGAACAAAGCTTAAACTCTTTAAAGCGGAACTACTTAAAATAAAAAAAATACAATAACGATAAGAATATTAAACTTAATCTTCACAATTGAGACAATAGAAGACGAACTCATCCACGTTATTCGCACAGCCTCCATGTACCCAACCTCGCCATCCATGGCATTGTATCAATACTTCCCCTTACAATACGAACATTGAGCGTCATCTTCCTCAATAGAAGAACTTGATTATTTCCTTGACGTTTTCTAAAAATCTATCTCTTCGCTTTTCTTACAAAATTCGGCTTCTTGATCTCTTCTGTTTTCTTCTTTGTCATTTTTTTCCTTTAACTCTCCCTCAGCACTTCTAGTTGCCTCAGGGATTCTCCAGACTTCTATTTTCTTGTAGTAGATTTTTATAGGTAGTGCTTGTAAGGATTGTTGTCTCTTCCTTGTTACGCTTTGATTGAACCTGTACTTTATTTCCTAACATGAGAAATAGGCATTATGTCTTCGAGAAAGCATAATGGCATATCCAGGCATAACGGACCAGACTGAAGAGTGAGATAATGATGTCCCCATGTTGCCCCATACCAATAGCCCCATCTTGCCTTTTTGGGACATTTCCTGGTTATGTTATAATAACATATTAAATATTTGAAATAAACAAATAACGCACTATAGAAAATAGATGCAATACATGTCAATTAATAAGCACAAAAAAGTGTAATTGTAAATAATTTACTTATGCTTCCGATACTGGCCGTTGAACTCACCATCAAATAATAACGAAATTCTGGAAATTGCAAAGTTCACGCACAAACAGCAATAACTTTGTTATTACGATTAGTAAAGTTTCCTACATTACAACAAACATAAAACAGCACTTGTCAATATTAGGACTGCTATTATTTGACAGATGCTACTGCCGTTTCGTAGATAAGACGATGTCCCCATCATGCCTCGTGTCCCATCTTGCCCCACCCTCCCCTATATATTGCAAGGGTGATATTACACTGCGACCTAAAAGATCTATTGTGTCCCCTGTTCTTGCTGTTTTACGGCAGGCCTTCTAATCCTATTTCTTTCAGAAAGTGTAGGATGTCAGAAGGCCCCAGGTTAGATAAGTCTCCCTCTTCGATTTCACGTACTCCCAGGTGCAACGCCCTTGAGTTGCACAGTGCTACGCAATTTGAGAGGGGATGGATCCCCTTTGTTCCTTCCTTGTGAGGTACTCTCACTTTAGAAGTGGAAGGCTTCTTATGGAGGTCCGGCTTCAATTCCTGTTTATTAGCGGTGTCGTTCCTATAATATAATAAACGTCCTTCCTCCATAGTTGATCCCACGAGTAGCTAGGGAAGAAAAGGTCCACCTCCACAGAGTCCCGCATGCAGAAGTAAGGCTAAATACAATGGAGTGCGCCGACCAGGTGCCCCAAAGCTGGACTAGTAGGCTGGTCTTCTATCCAACCACGCATTCCATCAGCCTAGTCCGCCACCTTAGGATTTAGGTTTTTGTTGAGGTTGTCTCCTCTCGGTCCGTGTAGTTAACCAAGACCCTCCATCCCTTCAGGACCTGGTTTAACAGTTGGGCTTTCGGTAGCCGAAAGCAATAACTCCCTCCAATACTAAAAAAAAATATGACATTTTAAATTGCCCTCTCCCCCGATGTAAATAAAAGAATCTCTGCATCATATGTTTAAATCAAATTCAACTGGTATTGCATCTGGCATAAGATCTCATTATTTTACTTAAGCTAGACTGTGTGTATAGGCAGAAAAAAGGGTGGTATCAATCACAATAAATTCGAAAAATGTTACATATTGCTGTGTACTGATGGTACCAGCATAAATGCAAAATGAAAAGTAAAAAATGAAAATTCAAATGTACTAGCTCAGCGGATAAAAATAAAGGGCGTATGAAAATTTGACCTTCTTTAAACTAAAAAAATTGAAAAGGAATGATCTCAAAAATAAAAGAACAGAAATTTTGAATGACGTTAACAATCATTAATTTTATTAAAAAAAAAAAATGTTAATTACAATTACGCAGGAAAAATAAAACCTTAGACAGAAGGTCCTGGTCGAAAACAAAACCTGCATGAGACTCTAATATTTACAAAAGGACAATGCAAATCCTTCAACAAACAAAAAGAAAAACAATCCAGGAAGATAATCCTTATTACAACAAAAATCCACGTGGTTTCAAAAATTAATACAAACTAAATTGAACGTGGAGAAAACAAGTGAACTAAAAATAGGAAAACTTAATTATAAACACAATGCTTCTATTAACCTTACCCGAGGTGATTAAAAATAATTGCAAAACAGCAAAATATAAGAAAAGCGAAAAATTAACTCTTTAAACTTAAATATATCTTCCTGCACGTAAAATAATAAAAGATCTTATATCTAATTTGTGTACACAATAATATAATACCAATTATTATAACAATGAGTTCTTTGATGGATGAGATAAATTCAAAAACACGAATTCAAAACTAAAATCAAAATGTAAGGACAAAATGGCAGCTAACAAAATAAATTTACATGTACTATAAAATAACAACTGCGTGCGCTGCAACTAACGCACAAAGATCATAGAAAACAACTACAAGAATAGACATGAGCTAACCTGAACAAATAAAAATATACTAAAGAGTGAAAACAATTTAAACAACTGAACATTTAAATAAATAAATAACCAATCGATTCATTCAACAACTAACTCTTATTTAAAAATAACAATTAAATTCTGAGACCAATTTCTCAAAACATTGAGAAAAACAGATCGTAATAAAATATGATCACTGAATTTACAAAAACCGGGGTGCCAGGCCACAGCAATATGTAGTTTGCTACCAATACAAATTCTCCATAAAAATGAATCATCAGTTTAACCATTCAATAACACGGCGCTGAAATATCCCGGCGTTGAAACGGTGGCGCTGAAATGTACTAGACCCCTTAACGAGTGCCCTAGCTTCTGTACGCGGCCATCGCTTATCAATGAGTGCACATTCAAATTTAATACATGCCCCGCTGTATCTACTCTACCACATTTACAATTCGAATCATTAACCCTCACAAATAAAATAACTTTCTTTTTAATAGCTTGAAAACGGTAAGATAAATTTAAAATCGATTTCTTTAATGATTTTATTTAGAGAAAATAATTCTTACAATAATTGAATGGTATCCCACATCAACGACACGATTTCAGTTAAAAATTATTAAATTATATTCACTATTACCCCTCACTTGCAATTTGCACAATCTAAGCGTCTTTCGCACGCTTTCCATATTGCATATATGCAATATTAAAGTCAATATTCTCAGAGTAATGCACTTACGTGTGGTCTGACATTACCAGTTACCTCATATGCACCCTGGAAAATCCCCAATATCAAAAGCCGACTATCTGCCATTGACATCAAAGGACGTTGGGGGTGTAGTATTTCTGCTTTTTAGCCTATTGTACGAATTTCCTTTTTATCCGCGCCACATACTAAGCACGCACGCTATTCCCCGTTTTCACCCCTTCCGACAGTCCATCATCGCATCATCCCGCTTTCCTCTTTTTTTTCTCTCTCCACTTCTTTATGCCATAACCCGAAGTCGGTCATGGAATTAATAGTGTTTCCTTAAAATGCGTCGGAGGGAACCGGCTTTTGTTCCAACGAGGTGAATTTCTGAAGGGGAAACCGCTGCTTTTTCCTCTTTTAAATCTAAAAGCCGCCTGGGAGAGGGATGAAAGAGGTGCTTTGATGGTTTTACGGACGTAATGAAATTGGTGCTGGTATATTTTTTACCGGCTCGTAATGAAATTTTATGTTCCTGCTGGTATCTTGGCTCGAAATTGTTGCCTACGGCTATTAAAAGTAGACGATTATTTGGTTCGTTTATTCAGTTATTTGCACAGAATTAGATGGATGTTGATGTAAGAATCAGACGAATGAAAGAAACATGAAAGTATCTGATGAAGGGGACAATACAGATAGATATTTAGCTTACAAGGGAACCTCGCGAACTGTAAATCGCAGATTTTGATGAAACTTTATCAGTTTGTAGAATCCATAGAGTGTTACTCAAGGACGCTTTCCGTTGCTGCGGAACTTCAACTTTAGGGGGTGCAATTCATCCTTGTAATTTGGCTCAAATTTGGTTTTTTTCTGAATAACTTTTAAATGGTAAGAGATAGTAAAAAAGTTTCAATGGTGGACTTATACCGTTTAGTCAGCTCTTTCGATTGGTATAGATAATTATATACAGGGTGTTCCAATAAACGTGGAATGACGTATGTTGTGCTTACTTTATCGAATTTCAGAAATCGGTTATAATGGCCTCTTCTGTGGTCAAATAGTCTATAGAAAGGTAATTTAAAAAGTTATACAGAGTGTCCACAAAAATATAAATTTTAGCATATTTCCTTATTCTAAGGAGATACTCTGTATACTGTTATGTGGCTGCATTGTATGTCGAAAATCAATGCAAACTTATCCACAACATACATCATTCCACGGTTATTGGAACACCCTGTATATAAATATCTATATCAATCGAAAGGCTTTACTAAACGGTACAAGTTCACCATTGAAACTTTTTTTCTATCACTTACCGTTTAAAAGTTATTCAGAAAGAAATAAATTTGGACCAAATTCCAAGGGTGAATTGCACCCCCTAAAGTTGAAGTTCCGCAGCAACGGAAAGCGTCCTTGAGTAACACTCCATAGGGTCTACAGACTGACAAAAATTCATCAAAATCTGCGATTTATAGTTCGCGAGGTTCCCTTGTTAGACGTGGATTTACTTATTCTTAACACAATCTCTCTACAGGGTGATTCACGCAACCTGCCCATTAAAAGTTTTGAGGTTAAGCATAGTTAACTAAGTTCTATTTAGAAAAAAAAAACAATTTACATCGAAAGTCATGACTAGAGAGCGGATTATATGCAAAGAAAAACTGGAATATATGCGCATATGTATACATTGATTTTTGAGAAAATATGCATAAACCTGGGGCATATATGCAAAAAAATTGCGGCAACATGCCAAATTTTTACATAAATTATATAAGAGCAGAAATTTAAACATTAACTTTATTGCACAAAATTTTTTCACAACATATTTTTAAAACAATTGATAATTAAATGTTTTTCAAAATTGTGTAAAAGAAAGTTTTGTCTTCTATCAGAATACATATGTTTCGAATAGAAAAGTTCTTTCAACATCCACATATGTAATTGGTGCATTTTTTAACTTTGTAATACATTCTAAACTAAAATTTAAGTCGAAATCGTTTACTGTTTCACCTTCCAACATTTTCTTAATTTTCTTCAATTTCAATTACCCCGCGTTTTATTTATCACTTTTTAAATTTATCGTATATAGAATTACCTATTGTACCCTTAACTTTTTACATAGCATATCAAATTCGTCTACTATTTCGACTGATTCCGAGAGCGACATCCCTTGTGTTTCTAGTTTACGAATGGAACTTGAAACAAAGCTATAATTTGACTTAATATACAAAGGATTTGTAGCAATTCTGTTGATGTTACTACCTTTTTACAGTTTTCTAGAGCAATGCAGTCAGCAGTGATTTCAAGAATTACATTTTTTATTCCTTCAAAATTATCGGCGAAAAAAATTGCAGCCTCTAACCATGTTCCCTATCTCGTAATAATCGTTCAGGAGGCAACTTAACACCGGAAGTCGCTCCTTATAAAATTGGATTCGTAAAGGTGCTTAAAAATACTTTTTTGACATTGCTAATTAAATCATTAATCAAAGGGAATTGATTCCTAATGTCTTCGGCTACACGATTGAACCCATGAACTAAACAAGTGGTATGAATAATGTTACTATAAAAAATTTAAATTTTGCGCGGCTTTTATCATGTATGGTGCAGCGTCGGACAACATTAGTAAAATTTTTTCACAAGGTATACTTCCAGGTAAAAAGAAGTTTGATAAACCTTCTTGAACGAATTGGGAAATTGTCACATTATTTGTTTTTTGATGTCCTTTACAATAAATTAAATATGAATTACCTACAATATCTTCATGAAGAATTCCTATTAGCAAATGGGCAGTATAACGGCCACACTTATCCGTACTTTCATCTACCATGATATAAATAAAATTATTTCCTACCAATTGTTGAATTTCTGCTATTGTTTGCTGGTAACAAGGTGTGACATAATTTTTTCGTAAGGTACTTTCGTCGAGTATATTATGTTTGCAATATTTTTGCAGAAATGATTTCAAGTTAACATTGTTTAATCTTACTAATGGTATGTTAGACGAAATTAATGCGTTGCACAGATCCGTATTATATTCTTCTTGTTCTGAATTTCGTGAAGTTGATGCTACACATTG
Source organism: Protaetia brevitarsis (assembly GCA_004143645.1). Lineage (NCBI taxonomy): Eukaryota > Metazoa > Arthropoda > Insecta > Coleoptera > Scarabaeidae > Protaetia > Protaetia brevitarsis. The sequence goes on along the minus strand of RXPK01004721.1, from coordinate 22,233 downwards.
ACGTATAGATTGCTGCGCACATGCGGATCGCTTTAGTTTTTCACAGTTTCCAATATGTGATGAAGTTTTAGCGTGTTGATAAATCAGGTATTTTCTCTCAGAAGGCACCTACAACAACAATTGTCATTTTATATCAAAAGTTAAAGAATTCAAAAACAATTGTAAAGCTTTTAGTACCAGTTTACTGCAGGCTCGACAAAATATTTTGTGGCCATCCTTAACCAGTTCAGGATATGGCTTAATCCATAAAGAAATTAGTTCGCTATACTCATTGTATGTACGCACAGTATTTAAAACGTAACACAATTACATGCTGTTTCGCTCAAAGATATTCAATGAATGGATAGTTCATTTGGGAATTAATAATAATAAAACGTATTTACCACATCCCTTCTGCTAGGCGAAATTAAACACGTGCAGTTCTTGGAAAAAAGTATTAGAGAAACCAATGTAAAAGATTTATCGTTCTGAAAATTGTCGGTTGTCAATCTACATTAGGAATTACTAGGAACTTTTACTAATAGAAATAATAAGAAAAAGCTTAAATATGCAATATATGCAACTTTTGTAAAAATATGCATAGAAATGCCTAAATATGCAATATATGCAATCACTAATTAGCGCTAATTAACTTCAATTAGTGTAATACGTCTACGTATAGACTATAATTAAAGATATGCAAAAAATAAAATCCGGTGTCTAGTTACTACTACTACTTCAAGAGTTTTCTACCAGGGTCTGCCTTGGATACTTCTGTCATTCTAAGAGTTCTAATGTTTGTCAGGCTTGTATGTAAATAACAATAATAAATTTCTTTATAAATCGTATGTATAATGTAAATGCCCCTATTGGTTGTTAGTGGTTGGGGGTCCCGCATGGATCTGCCTTGAGCCCTTCTTTTTTAGTAATTCTCATATTTAAACGCAATACGTCATTTTAAATCGCAAATTTTCTTTATTTTGCAGGGTGGAGATGTGCTACAGGAGACGGTCTCGGCCAACACCAGCGAGGACACGGTCAGCCTGGAGTTCCAGCGTTCCGATGGTACGCTCGTGACCCAGCTTATCGATTTCAGAAACGTAAGTCGACTTCCCACTCTCTGTTGTACACCTAGATTATTTGCTCCGTTTTATATACATATACATATACACACACGAGCGCGGAGGCACTTTGTTCGAGTCGACATTCCGCCGATGGCACCGCGGGCGGCCCGCCCAGACGGAAACGTCCCAGCGGGACGTTTCAATTTTTATCCAGCTGCGAGCGCGATCTTCGACGCCGACTTCGGTTGAAAAGGAACGAGGGTTGTTTTGCTCGGTTTTTCCGGACGTCACGGTGCGCGCTGGTAGATTGTCATTTCGGACATTCGGTGGATTATTTAAGGGCAGGGGGTGGATGTTTCGGGGATTAAAGGCGTTTGATGTGGGTGGTTCGGTGTAAACGCGTCTTTAAATTAATTGTCGTACAACTCTAATTTTCATAACATCAGTTTTTCTTTTACTTACTCACTTTAACCTCAAAGATATGAATACCCAGGTAACATGGCGACGTGAAATGACGTTTAATAGACGTCAGTGTCATGTAATAGATGTCATATTGACGTCTATTAAACGTCATTTCACCTCACCATATTTTTTCTTTTTTTGTGAGGGGAAACCGCTTGGCACTGATGCACGGGTTCAGTGTACATCAGTAGTGTCGGGCGCTACTCCGACTAAAACCCCTCCATTGACCTTCTCTGGCACTCCGGAACCGTGATATGATGTCATGTATATCATAGTGCCAGCGGTACTATACTCTGAGTGTCCGTCGTCCGTCGCTACCTCAGCCTAGCCTCTGTCGGTCATTCTCGTCCTTCTCCCTCTGTGACATAACCCGGGTAATAAAGCTTTTGATGCAATTCCAGTTTTTGGCACTTCTGATCATTAAGTTCACCACCGTATTGATATTAATTGGGGAACCGATACGTCCTTCCAGCTCCAGTCTTGCTGCGGCCCACCTTTCACAGACGAGAACCGCATGCTCGGGGTATCTCTGGCACCACAGTGCCCACAGGACTGGCTATCAGCCAGCTTAAATCTCTTCCGATACGTATTGAAATGGCCATGCCCAGATAGAAATTGGGACAAATCATAGTCCGTGGCCCTATGTTCACATTTCACCCACGGGCGCAGGTCGGGGATCAAGGTCTTCGGCCAGCTGGTCTCATCAGTTTTGGTCCAGAGTCTTTGCCACTTTTCAAGCGTCCATCTCCGTGCCCTGGTCCTGCTCATGTCCGTTACCACGTTATTGGTGTTAAAGAGAGCACTCTGTTCCTCTGCAAGCAGGGATATAGGAGGGACTCCCGCCAGCACCCGGACCGTCATACCAGCCGCCGTGCGGAAAGAACTCGTGACCCTAAGCAGGATCCTACGCTGTAAACGCTCCAGTGCCTTTCTGTGGCGCATCATTTCCAAGGCCCTGCCCCAGGTAGGGGCAGCATACAAAATCTGAGATTGCAGAACCCCATAGAGTACTTGTCTTTTTATACTTCCCCGTCTTCCAACAGTGGGCATCATCTTCAGGAGAGCGGTCAGTGTGGCCTCCGCCCTTTCAGAAATGTATCGGATGTGCGGTCCAAATGTCAGACGATGATCTATGACCACTCCCAGGTATTTGATCTCGCGCTTTATAGGTATATGGGTGCCAGAAAGACTAAAACCAAATCCTCAATCCCTGCGGGGACCCCTCAACATCACCACTTCGGTCTTTTGGGGGGCGAGTTGTAGTCAATTTCTTGTCATCCAGTCATCAATGATCTCTAGAGATTCATTTGTTTTGAAGACCAAGTCTCACGTGTCTTCTGCCTCTATCAATAGGGCCAGGCCACCATATTATTTGGGTAGTTTTGGATCAACAAATCGATTTAAATTGAATGAATATACTGTATTCATTTAACTGCATAACCGAACTTACTCAATAACATTAATGATAAAATATGAAGCCGAACTATAGACGGACAATCATGGTTGCCGACATATATCTCTCAATACTTCCTAAATTGTTAGCTTTTCATTGCTTTTTTATAATGTAATACTGAAAAATAAATTGGAATTAACTCTTGTTTTCGATTGTATATCTCGACACTAATATTAGGTCTTTCTTATATTTTTAATAGTAAAAAAATTAGAACACTGAATGGTTGAAATGAAAGCAGTAGGTGTTGCAATCAAGGCATCTTTATAAATCTGATGATGCCATCAGTAAATATAATCCATGGGGACAATTTTCTGTTTCAGCACGATAACTGTCTCGTGCAAAAATCGCAAATTGTGCAAGAATGGATACGTTCCGCAAACATTTATTTGACAAGTATTGACCTGGCCTCTAAATAGTCTGGACTTAAGTCTTATTGAAAATGTTTGAGCTGCATTAAAGCAGAATATATATTTATACATATTGCTGTGTACTGAAGGTACAAAAGAAAATGCAAAATGAATTTATAAAAATGAAAAATTAAATTAACTAGCTCAAAGGATAAAAATAAAAGGGCACAAAAAAAAACAATTAAACTCAGGGTTACCCTCGCAATTAAAACTTGAATTTAATCATGAAAAGTAAAATTGTGGGTGAAAGAAATCTGACTTGCTTTAATTACTCCAAAAATTGAAAAGGTTCAATCAAATTAATAATCAGAAATTTTATAAAAAAAAGAAAAATGTTAATTACAATTACGCAGGAAAAATAAAACCTTGGACAAAAGGTCCTGGTCGAAATCAAAACCTGCATTAGACTCTAATATTTACAAAACGACAATGCAAATCCCTTTAACAAAGCAAAAGACAAAACAGTTCAGGAAGATAATCCTTATTACAACAAAAATCCACGTGGTTTCAAAAATTAAAACCAACTAAATTAATTTAAACGTGGACAGATCAAATAAATTACATAAATGAAAACTTACATACAAGCACAATGCTTCTATTCACCCACCCTGAGGTGATTAATAAATAATTACAAAACAGCAAATATAAGAAAAACGAAATATTAACTCTTTAAACTTAAAATATACCTTCCAGAACTGAAATAATAAATGATCCTATATCCAATTTGTGTACACAATAATATAATACCAATTATTATATAATGAGTTCTTTGATGGATGAGATAATATCAAAATTAACGCAACAAAAGTTAAAATCAAAATGAAATACCGAAATGGCAGCTAACAAAATAAATTTACATGTACTTACTCCGCATCTCGTCAAAGAACTGCTTTAGAAGGTTAAACAGTCGCATATATATATAATAAAACAGCTGCGTGCGCTGCACCTAACGCACAATGATCGTAGAAAACAACTACAAGAAAGGACATGAGCTAACATGAACAAATACAAATATATGAAAGAGTGAAAACAATTTCAACTGGACATTTAAATAAATAATTAACCAATCAATTCATTAACTAAATCTTATTTAAAATAACAATTAAATTCTGAGATCAATTTCTCGAAACATTGAGAAAAACAGATCGTAATAAAATAAGATAACTGAATTTACAAAAACTGGGGTGCCAGACCACAGCACCATGTAAATACTTCCTTCCAGAAAATGCAGATAAACTATGAGAAATTTATAGCAAGTAATCGAAAATAATGGAGACTGGAGACATTGGATGCTTCAAGATTAAAGAAATGAGTTTATGCAAATGTTATAATTAGATAAAACAATAAAATAAATTTATAGTGAGAACATTTTGTTATTACAGTATCACATGTTCTTGCATTTACTATTGAAAACTATACATTTTATTTATATTCACATTCACTTATTGCTAAATGTTACAAATAAAAATTACGAAAATGACAGAAAGAAACTTGCCTATTCCACTATATTCCATATTGTCCGTATTATGCGAAATAGGGTATTCTAATAAATCCATAAGAACATTCAGAAACAGAAAATCTATTTTACCACGGAATACATAAATATATTATTTCAACGCGTGCTTGTTTATGTCTTAATAACAAAAACTAAATTATAAAATCCTATGTCGGATAAATACACAACTAATCAAACATAACATCTGTTTACACCGGTAAGCCGCAGTCGTAGTAAAAGCTATAGTCCATTTTAAATGCGCTCGCTGCATACATTTTCGCGTAGTTGTTAACTTTTTTTTGGTAGGAGCTGTACATACCCAAGTTCCATATGTACTAGGTTGCCTCGTAACTTTTCAGCCAATCAAGAGAAAGAGCGCGAACACGTCATCATGTATGCTGTGTTTAATAAGTAAAGTGGTGCATATATGTAAAAACAAATGGCGATTTGTACCCCCAGACTAAATATTTATTTTTTTACAAAAATCTTAATTTAGAAATTTTTTCAATTAATGTTTTGTCAACAAGAACGTGTCTTGCAATATAATTTAAAGTTCTTTTTATTATAACAGAATAGCCAAATACCAACGTATATAGTCAATGAAATGTTCCACTAGCGTACTATAGATGGCACCGCAGTATTCTCTTATGGAAATATTATCACTATAAACGTACAACTATGGTACAACAATAGAAAATGCTAGTGGTGTCATGTAACGGAACGGGTTTTCGTAACTGGAAACTTTTTGGTGATGGCCAGCCCAAATTCGAATAAGACAAGCCAAATTCCGTCTCACAGCTAACCCCACCTGCTCTTTGGAGCGACTAGCCACTGCTGAAAAGCAATCTTTTTGTTCGGTAGCGATTGGTTTTTAGAAAATCTAGCCAAAGATGCTCTCCAACAGTGTTTTCCTCAGTCAGTCGAAGCAGGGCCGTTAGTTAGCCTAAAGATTGCTGATTCACCCACCTCGTCGGCTTTCTCTTACCGATGATAACTTCCTCTCCAACCCCTTACTATGGGTACTAAATGAACTTCTTTCGAGTTTGGTATGGTGAAATAATAGAATGCTTACTTTTTACACTAATATATTGAATAAATTTTGTGACAATAGAGTTAAACTAACAATCTACGAATTTAATAATATAACAAGCAAAAGACAACACGAAACACATCTATTTAAATGAATTATTAAGCTTTTCTTGATAATGTTGATTAACTTAAATTCTAGTAATTCTTACTTACAAAATTATTTATCAAGGGAGAGAGAGAGAGAGCGAACGAGTTACGGTTTTTACACAATTGCAATGGTTAGTCTTAAGCAGAAATTTTGTACATCTTACCGGCCGATTTGGGGAAATAATTCTTCCCGTATTCCAAATTATAAGGCACAAAACTTACACAACACTTACAAAAATTTAAACAGAGAAAAGGGGGAATTTGTACGAATTTTAGCACTAGGACAAAACACCTCTCCAGGAAAGCTTTTGCTTCCTGTTCTCGAATTTTTAAGCGTATTTTGATTGCAAAATCTAAGAAGAGAAGTTTTAATTTTAAGATTTGGAAACGCCCGGACGAAAATGGGACGCGTGCTTTTACTTTAGCTGAAACGAAGTCCACGAATCAATTAACTCAAAACAGCAAATGTAAGAATTTTTATAAACTTTGATTGTGACGTCATTTCGCACCGACAACTAGTTACGCTTCTCTTTACAGGAGGGCGCAAGTATGACCGAAGACGTTATTTTTCTGATCTTCAAACGCTCTACTTGAGAGTGACGTGGGATCTGTTGATCAGCTTTTGTAACATACAATAAACAATGAGGCAGATAATATACAAAGTAATACCATATTATTTTAATTACGCGAGTCTTTAAACGAAAATAGATTATTATTTCCCGTGAAGTAGACGCTGCTTCAGCAAATGCCACGGTACCTATAATAAACGTACTTGGTATTATACAGGATGGAATTTCGAATTCTTACAGTGCGTCAGTGGAACATTTCTTTGACTCGAGAATGATCGCGAGGCGCGTCATCACAGCGTCATCGTGTACCCCCCCCCCTTTCCCCGGGCCTCCCCTGCAACTTACGAGGCAACCTAGTATATACGGACCTTGGTACATACCTCCGTAATTCATTTGATAGTTAGCCAATCTGTTGTAGTTGTGATTTTTTTAATTACAATAAAAATGCTTGTTATATAAGATGCGTATCATAAAAAAGACTACTTCGCTAGGCATCAGACGTTAGTGTAGACGAAATTGGTCTGAAGAATTAATGAGAACTGGAAATTTGGCTCGGAAAGTTTGTTTATCTTAATCTCCTTCTCGCGAATAACACTCAGAAGCTTTCCTCGCTCCCTTTAATCTCGTTTTAATAATTCATCTGCGCGAAAATGCCTCTACCGTTGTTATAATATTAAAACCTCTAAACGGCAGAGGGAGTCTCATCATATAAATATTATATATCTAGCGGTTGGAAATGCATGAAATTCGGCACCCATCAATGCTAACTGTATTATTTATTATTTACCTTTGACCTTACGTAAATTGTTTTTCTGTATTCGACATACGTTAATATATAACGAATTTGTTTAGTTCGGTCGACTTTTTACTCAAAATGATACGAGTTATAGGAGCCTGACATATAGGTGTCTTAAAAAGAGAGGAAATAAGAAATAAGAAAGGATATTCTATGGAGGCGTATGTGTTGAAAAGAACAAAAAGTCTTATCTTATCTTATGCTGGCTCTTTGTCCACCATATCAGAAATGAATGAGTGTCACCTCCCAAAGTTCACTTACCATATATACAGTGTGAGTCTGTAATCTGGAATAAATTCAGTAAAGCGAAGACAGTATTTTTTCCGGAAATATGCTTGGACACGTCGATTAGTATTTTAAATTACCCACTTTTTGATATGAGAGAATTTTATACAGCGTGTCCCAAATTTGAGATATGACGTCATCGACATTTTTTTTAAATGGCAGTCCTAATTTTTTATAACTATTCTTAAAGGGTATATCAAATTACACATATGTACCAAATTTCAAGTTTTTATTCCTTGTCATTAAAAAGATATTTAACAATAACTAATTCGAAAAATGAAGAAATCTGATTCACCTCAATCATATCTCTTCTACAATAAATGTTCGAAATGTTGTCCATGAACTTCCTGACAATACCCTAAACGGAACCGAAACTCATTTTGAACATTTCTAATTACTTCAACGGAAATTAGCCTACACTCCTGTCTTATTCGTTCTTTCAACACCTCAATATTTTCCGGTTTGGTTTTAAAAACTTTGCCTTTCAAGTACCCCATAAGAAATAGTCCATTGGTGTTAAATCCGCAGACCTGGGTGGCCATTCAAAAGGTCCTCTTTTACCAATCCATCTGCCTGGAAACACATCATCTAGATATTGACGGACAGGTCTTGCAAAATGAGGAGGCGCGCCGTCTTGTTGGAACCAGATGTTTCTATTCTGGACATCAGCTTCAAGCGGATCAGGGAATAGAGTAGCCAAATTCGCAACTAGTTCTTCCTGCAAAAATTCTAAATATCTCGCTCCATTGAGATTTTCTTGGAAGAAAATTGGTCCTATTACTCGATCAACAACAATGCCTGCCCAAACATTGACTTTTTCTGGATGTTGAGTGTGGCCTTCCCTCATCCATCGTGGGTTGTTGTCTGCCCAATAACGACAGTTTTGACGATTTACCTCACCGTTTAACATAAACGTTGATTCGTTAGAAAATAGAACGTTTTCTATGTTTACAACATTTCTGTCTAGTAGATCCATCACTTGTTCGCAAAACTGAAGTCTTCGATCCGGATCATCTTCGGTGAGTTCCTGGAGGATTGTCAATTTATAGGGATAAAATTTGTGCGCTTTAAGAATTCTTACCACCGAAGACTGGCTAATTTCATATATATATATATATATTAATACAGAAAGAAGTACATTAAGTTTTACTTCTTCATTGAGCGCTCTTTGACGATGATTATTTGTTTTCCTTAAATGCCCGTTTTCCCGAAATTGTTTTTCAATCTTGCTTACGGTACTTTGAGATATGGGTGGTAAATCAGGATACTTCTCTCTGAATAAATGAGTAACTTCATTTTGTGTTCTTGTCCTATCTCCATAGCCAATCATCATTAAAATTTCAATTTTGTGGGTTTCAGTTAAATACGGCAGTATGATCGATTTTTCAACAAACGATGTTTCCCACGAAACGACAAACTAATAAGTGTCCTCGCTCAATACGAGTCGAATACTAGCTTCACTTCTTACTTATTTTTATTACCTTGTTTTTTTGACATTGTGATAAGACGTCAACCTGGTTTGACAAAAAGATGATAAACAAAAACCCTTTGACGTGCCATTTTTAAACTTCATAAAAATAAATTTGAATCAGATTTCTTCATTTTTCGAATTAGTTATTGTTAAATATCTTTTTAATGACAGGGAATAAAAACTTGAAATTTGGTACGCATGTGTAATTTGATATACCCTTTAAGAATAGTTATAAAAAATTAGGGCTACCATTTAAAAAAATTGTCGATGACGTCATCTCTCAAATTTGGACACGCTGTATAAAATTTTCTCAGATGAAAAAGTGGGCAATTTAAAATATTAATCGACGTGTCCGAGCATATTTCCGGAAAAAATACCGTCTTCGCTTTACTGAATTTATTCCAGATTACAGACTCACACTGTACATATTTGTAAATGTAATCGGAAAATTTATATAATAATAATAAATAATAAACTGTGCGAGTTAAATAAAATTAAATATGACAGGAGAATATACATTTCGACGATGCTCCAGCTGCTCAAACTACAGCTCGATTGTTTTACATAATAGCGCGACTATTTTGGAATACGTTCAAAATCGGATCTACGTCCGCTATAGGCGGACATTACAATATTACATGGAACGGAACGCTATTCATAACAGGGAAGGGTATGTAATGTATATTCAATGTTCACTGTTATTGTTATTACTATAAATACAATATTCGTATTTCGCACAATAGCCTAGCCAACTATACGTACGTACACATTCTATGATAAATAGCCGTCGGGCGTTTAGCGATATGCATCGGGGTTTCGCGACACGGCCTTCAATTTGCTTTAGGGCGTATAAAATGCTGAATATATGTATTGTATTGTATTGTATATATAGTGTTTATGTATGTATATATGTATAGTGAAATTGGTATTGTGTGTTTTTGCCTATAATGGAGCTGTTGTAACTGTTTTAAATTGATAGAATAATGTACGAATTTGTGAGAGAGAAAAGCGATATGCCTATAGTGTATGCCTATTTCAACAATTGTGTATTTATAATTAAAAGAAAAAAAGAAAAAGGGCTGTGTCCAACAGGGGAATTTGACGGTGATGAGGGACAACTCCATGGGTTTCTTATGAACGAGCCCACTGGCAAGCTATGCGCAGGACATAGCTTTTTCCTGCTGCCGATTGTAGTGCGGAGTATTTCTACTTCATCCCACTTAAGGTACCACTGTGCAAGCAAACCACCGCGGTCTAGACCAGTTAAGATCGATAAAAAATCTCCTGACCAAGCTGTCGTGTCTTGCCTAAGGGTCTGTACCAGCAAAACGGCGGTTTAGAACTGGAGAAATGCGGAAAAAGCTATTTGTCATCAAAAGTTACGCTAAATCTCGATAGGTTATGTTTCTTACACGTTCTTAAAGGTCCCCATCCATTTCGGTCTTTTTCGTCGGGTTTGTCTGTCGTGTTTAACCGACGCGGCGTTCAAAACCGTGTTACGTGTTGAAAACACCTTTTCTTATTTAATCTCTTTTTAAGGACTGTTAGAACTCAGTTTACCGCTCATTTACCTATTCCGTCTTTAACTCATTTTAATGCCGCCTATTTTTGCTTCATTTTTCAATCTCAAAGCATTGCGCACCTTTTCTTATTTCTCTAACTGTACACTATCTTATCTGAAACTATCTAAATTCATTGACCTTTACTAGTTACCGAGAATTTCGCTATTTACTTATTTCATATAACGTCACGTTTAACCTTGAAGTTGTTTTTTGTAAATCTACCGCTTTATCTTTAACATTTTCTAAATTCTTAAATTGTCAAATTTTAGTAACTATTTAGATGCATTTGTATTGTAAATTTCATTAAACTCCGTTCATAATTAGCTCCGAATTTATTCATTTTTGTTAATTGCTGCAGATTTTTTTGTGCGCACTGTACTTGAAACGTTAGAAATTTCGCATAAACACGACCACGTGCAAACCCTTAATCCTCGATACTCGGATCCTATTGGCTACTTAATGGCATAGCGCGGGAGCTAGATTCCTCTCCCTTTTTCACTTCACTTACTCTCCAGCCCGCTAAGTGTGTAGACATAACCGTCTAAGAGGCGACGCTCTGCCGTACCCCCTTTTGACCAAAATTACCCGTCCGGTAACCCCTGTGGGGGGATATCAGGTCAAAAGGAAACCACTCCACGGAAGCAATTTTTGAGTTATTGTATTTTGGCGACGAGAACTTCCACTGGAATCCCGCTGACGCGGATATCTCGCAAGCAGCGTCCCCTAAGTCGTACCCGGACACGGGCTCTCTTCTTTCATCCATCGGCTTCTTCCACTTCTTCCTCCCCGAGGTGTTTGGTGGCAATCAACCGTTTGCGCCTTGTTTTTAAATGTAAGTTAATTTTAAGATTTATTCAGATTCAGAATAATTTAACGTAACTTTTGATATTTTAGTCTTTGCTCTCATTGTTTAATTTAACGTAACTTTTGAAATTATTTTAATTTTTTTTTTTTTTTCTTTCATCTTTTCACATTAAAACAATGGTAGGTCGTGTTCAATTGCATGCTCGATCGAGTAGGTAGATTTTTCTTGTTTCTGTGTAATACAATTTTTTTGACAATAACACGTCACTCCCAAAAGTTCATTTCGTGTATACTTTGTAATCGTTTAATGTTTGGCTTCACCTAATCAACTGTTAATATAACTGTTTATATAGTTTTTCTGAGTTTTATTTAATTCAATTTTATTGTCCTTGGCGCATTAGTTTTTTTTTTTTTTTTCATTTAATTAACTTTTTCATTCAATTTAATTATTTATAAATCAAAATTCTGCAAGTACCAAATCCCTTGTTTCCCCTACTGGAAAATAGCCATTCTGGGCTGTGGCTAAAGTACCGGGCGACAGCGTCGGGCCAAGGAAGGCAACAACAGACTCAACCCAGTGGCGCTCAATCCGACACCTCTCCGGCGCCTCACTGGGCGAAACGACCCCTACAGTCGCACCGTGGGAAATAAATTATAAACGTTGTTTTATTTATCCCTCTTCCCCATCCTTTGGTACTGTGCAATCATTCATTTTATTTAATATCAATAATCTTTTATAAACAATATTTAATTTTTTATTTTTTTTTTATTATTCAATCTGGTCTCATGCTCTGGGAAATTGCTACTATCTAATACGCCCTGAGAATTCGCTGGTAGCAACCGATGACCAATGCTGTTGTTGAAAGCACGACAGATAAACACGTTGGCCCATATATGGGCCGTCATCCATCGATTTAGACCGAACGATTCAACACGATGGGTGGGTTGGACTAATGTTAAAAAAATCGCAAATATGTTTTTATATATTTAAAAAATATCCACTTACCCTTTTTTTTTGGTCAGTACGTGTAATTATTCATATTAAAGGTAAAGAGATAATTTGTTAAGAAAAATTAAATTTATAAGATAAATCACAAATTTTTATATTAAATAAAACATTATTAATATTCATAACAATGTAGCACAGTAGGGCTCGGTGCTGGGGCCAACGGTATTTTTAATATTTATTAATGACCTTGCACATGTTGTCCGCCAAGCAGACACCGTTCTTTTCGCTGACGATACTTCTCTTACGTGGCATGCTTCTAATCATGAGGATTTGGAGAATTTAATAAATACTGACCTTTCTAAAGTCTGCGAGTGGTTTGGTGCAAATAAGATTATCCTCAACACTAATAAAACCAAATTATAAACATGAAATTAATATAAATATATTTAATAATATGTAGATTCTCACGCGCCGCACATTGAATCTACGCACACTTCAATGCTCACCGCTATATAAACCCTGCATTTATCGCGTTCGTGGCAGATCCCAGCCGCCTGTTTCTCCGTTGCTTCGCAGCTGTAGATCGTAGTCACCCTAGGGGAGTGGCATGACATAGTTCACTGTTTCCCGCGCGATTGCAGATTGTGGCTGCCTTTTGGGAGTGGCACAACGCAATCTTCCGCTCCGCCTGTACGGTTACAGGTTGTAGCCACCCCTCGGGCGTGGCGGGACGTGGTTTTCCGCTCTCTGCTACTGCAGATCGTAGCCGCCCTTCGGGCGTAGCGCAACATAACTTCCCGCTCTCTGTAACTGCAGATCGTAGTAGCCCCTCGAGGGTGGCGCGACTTAGCCGCTCTCCGCGATTGCATATCGTAGCGGCTCATCCGGAGTAGCGCGACGTGGTCTTCCGTCCCGCTCCTACGGTTATAGAACGTAGCCGTCCCTCGGGCGTGGCGCAACATAACTTCTACGATTTCCATCAAAGGATCCGTGAATCCGCCAAGTTATTTGGCTACGTATGGTATGGTTAGCAACCCGCGTTACCGCTGAGTGTATTTTAAGTTGCCTAATTTGTCATGATTTTTCCGTTTTGCTGAATCATTGTATCGAGAAATTTTCATAATAATGTTTATGTTTGTATGAATGTTAGTTAAAAAGTTAATTGTATAATTTATTTATTTAAGTGTTAAGTTTTTTAAATTAATTCCTTTCATTTATGTGTCTAGCGGTCGCTAGTCTAGCTTTTGCTTATTCTACTAGATTTTGCCGGTGAATTGTAAGAGTACGATTGTAGAATTTTGTCAGGCAGTTCCTTGATCGACTATTACCGTGAGTACATGTATTTTTAAATATTTGCTGCCATTTTGTTATTCTTGTGATTTTGAGATTTGAATTCGCTTAAATTGTCTTTTATATCGTCCATCAAGGAATTCGCTTTATAATAATTGTTATTATATTGATGTGTGCACATTATAGATATAAGATCATTTATTATTTTCGTGCAGGAAGATATATTTTAGTTTTAATTCTCTCATTATAGTTTTAAGAGTTAATTTTCCGTTTTTCTATTTTGCTGTTTCGTTTTTAATTATCAATCACCTCCGTTGGGTGAATAGAAGCATTATTCTTGCATTTAGTTTTCATTATTGTATAATTTCGTGGTTTGAAATTGAAAGATATTGGATTATCTTCCTGAACAACTAAATCTTTTGCTTTGTATAGGAAATAGCATTGTCCTATTGTAATTTAGAATCAAGTGCAGTTTTTTTTATTTTTGACCAGAACCTTCAGTTCACGGTTTTTTTTCTGCCATTTTGTAATTTTACCCATTTTTAAAATAATAAATTTTGCTTGTTAATTAGCATCTTTGGGTTGAAAATTCTGTTATTTTATTTTAAATTAAACCTTCTCAATTTTTGGAGTATTTAAGAAAGGCAGATTTCTTTCACTCGCATTTTACTTTTCGTGGTTAGATTCAAATTTTAATTCGCGAGGGAACTCTGAGATTAATTGTTCTTTTGCGCCCTTTAAAAGTTTTTCCGTTGAGCTAGCTAGTTTAATTTAATTTTTCATTTTTAATATTCATTTTGCATTTTCATTAATTCATTCAGTACACAGCAGTATAATTTGTCACGCCCTGTATAATTTGCTTATCAAATTAGTAATTTCAGCCGCCCCATTTATATTTTATAAACCGAACAAATGCGTTGTTTAATAAATCTCATATCAAACGTTAAATTTCTAACGCAAACCTCTATATATACTCTTTTATCTGTTGTTATTGCCGACCCTCAAGAAAATTTTAAATAAAACCGCGAGCTTATCGTAAAACCGAATCATTGTGTATTGTTATTGTATTTCTATCAAAACAAATTTACTTATCTGTATATATTTGTGTATGCGTACCAACAATTTATTTCACTAAAAACATTTTATTTACGGCGTACACCAGCGACACTTTCTAATTGTACGACCTACAGCATAAAATAGAGCCTAAATGTGTAGCATGGGTAGTAGACGACTTATGCATTCACTGCCATCTTCGAAATATGTAAACACAGATGTGCGGTCTCGGTGTTTTTTTGTAGTAAATCTACTTTAAATGTAAGGAAGAATGCAGTAAATAAACATAGAAAAAACATTGAACTTCTAAAATAGAGAGAATTAAATACATCAAAGGCGCATTCTTATGCCTGCCGACTTACCTCGGTTAGCACAATTCGAATTTTTTCAATTACTCACCTTAAATATAATATTGTATACAAACAGATGTTTTGTTTTCTTTACACATCCCTACAGCTTTATCAAGTATGTTTGTTTTTAAACCAGTTGATTCATAATGATTGTTTTCATAACTATTTTTAATTCGCCCCGGCTCCTTTTTTCGATATTAACATAATGAAGAATTAATATTTATATAAACTAATCATTAATTATTAATTTAAACCTGCATTTTGCATTTATAGCTATCACTACTGTTCAATTTAGCACTAATTCAAATTTTGTATTTCTTTGAAAAAAATATTGTAAGACTTTTGAGGTAAAATCTTTGAAACTAGGGAATTTATAATCGAAATATTATTTTATCTTGTTATTATAATATTAATGGAAACATACCATTACTATAACTAATAAAAAATATTTCTGACGAGTGTAGAGCTTTTCGTTCTAATATCTGATATAAAAATCATGGTTTTGAATGCATCCTCGCCATATCTCCTTTATTATTTAATGTTAAAGAAGGAAGCCGGAGCGAATTAAAAAAAATGATATGAATCATCAGACATTAATTAGATTAAAAAATATAAGCATATTTGGGTAACGCTGCAGGGAAAACAAAACATGCATTTCTGTCAATAACGAAATTACTACAAATTTCTCTGCATTTAATCAATTAATTGGCGCAACACCCACTTCACGAAAAATGGAAGTAGTAATAATCCTTATTACTATATTGTTTAATATCTTGCATAGGGGCTGTCGCAATTTAGTTAATGTGTTCAGTAATATTGAAAAAAGTGTTTCATTCATAACGGAGATATGCTTTACTGATTTCAGTATAGCTAAATACTTTAAATGTCTTCATGCCATCCATTTTGATAGTTTCATTATTATTTGCATACGTATAAAATGAATAAAAGTAATAAACCCATTGATATTTATTGTATAATTAACATGCCTTTGGTTTAGTTCCTAGTCGTAGTTCAACTGTAAAATGAAAATATCTTTTAAAACCATTTAATAACACTACAGCTATTCGAAATACTTCAAACATCAAATAAATTTATTCCTACGCAAAGATAACAAATACATAAGAGATGCATTCAACTTCGCACATTAATAAATCCAGACTAAGCTTTTTTAAAATAACCGACAGAGAGACCGCACATCTGTGTTTACATATTTCGAAGCGGCCAGTGACTGCATAAATCCGTCTACTATCCACGCTAAAGATATGGGCTCTATTTTACTCTGTAGGTCGTACAATTAGAAAGTGTCGCTAGTGTACATCAAAGATTGGAACCCTGGACATTCGCTCACACTCACAGCGAGTGTGAGTGAATAATAAAGGGCTAATTTAACTAATTTAAAGTATTGTACGACGTTTGTTAGGTATGCAATATAAACAAACATCTTCGCGGGTATTTACGATCGGACAAACGGACTGCCGCTGTTAGCAGCGCCACGGAAGATTTTAGTACTACGCTGTATGAGGATCACTCGCAAAGATGTTAAGCAAAACGAAAGGTAATGAGATGAGCATATTTCCAAAGAGTAAGTTGGTTCGAAAGTAATTACGCGAATCATATTAAACCACACACACAAAAACACACACAAAGCAAAGTAAACACGAGGAAACGTTGTCACACTGCCAACTTAAATTTAAAGAAGAAAAATTCCATGACTTGATAGAGGATAGAATTATTTGATCGTATCGTATATGATATAATATATTTGTACCATGGTCAAGCCATAATCAAATACATATACATATATCAAAATTGTTCATTATTCAGAGAATACACCTACGTATTGCTGTGGTCCGGCACTCCGGGATTGTAAATTCAGTGATATTAATAATAATAATAATAATAATAGTCTTTATTACGCAAAGAAAGAAGAATAATAACAAATAAAAGACAATATAAAAAAAATAAATGGAATATTTGCGTAAGTCTAAGGCGAAGTTCAGCCAGGCTGATTTTCAACTTAACCTAATATGAAACAATCACACTCAAATAAGGCAATGCGTACGACACTACAGTAAATATAACCACCACAATTACTGCTAAAATCACTCCTCCTCAATAGCTTCCACCCCAACGAAAACCGCCATGCACATTAAAAGTACTTCAATTGTTTATAAAAAGTCTACTACGCAAGCATCAACCACCCCCCTGCTCAGCAAAGAGAAGTTTCCGTAAATTATTTTTAAACAGACCCAAAACTACAGAAACTACATGTTCTGGCAAACCATTATAACAGACATATATCTGAAAAGTAAAAGAAGACTGGTACAAACTAGATCTGTGAGGTGGCGGTGATAATTTACCTCGAAATCTGGTCTGCAAATTGTGAACATCGGTTCTGTACCGAATCTGGCGATATAAGTATGGAGGTGTTTTAAATGAAAGTATCTTGTGATACAGAACCAAAGTCTGCAGGCGACGTCGATAATACATATTGAGCCAAGAAGCACTTCTCAACTTGTGAGAAATGTGATCGAATTTCCGCACGCCATATATAAGTCTTAAACAGGCGTTCTGAACTTTCTGAATACGGTTTCTAGTCATATAATCTAAAGAAGCATGATAGACTGGTGAACAATACGAAAATTGAGATAAAACAAATGCCTCGCACAGGTTTTTCTTGATTTGCTCGCTAAGGGCATGACGGTGTGGATACAATCTTTTAAGATTAGCATACGCATTACGGATAGAATTAGAAACATGATCCCTATATCTAAATGAATTGTCAATAACTAAACCAAGACACTTAGCCTTCTCGGCAATTGGAATTTTAACATTATTAATTTCAACACGAAACACATTAGATAGGTTTTGACAGGTTTTCTTGCTACCGAAAAGAATAAATTTAGATTTCGCGGGATTTAAGACAAGGTTGTGCTGCGATGATCTTTTATACAAAAGAGCAAGATCGCTATTAATGTTATCACAAGCATGCCTCCTGTTAGATGCAGCGAAACTGTAATACAGTTGCGTGTCGTCAGCGTATGTATGAAAGTTACAGTGCTTTAAGTTAGAAAGCAGATCGGAAGTATATATAGTAAATAATAAAGGGCCTAAAATAGAGCCTTGCGGCACACCACTACATACATTGCGCCTATCCGAAAATTGATCATCAATCCTAACGGCCTGTGTGCGATTACCCAAATAACTGCGAAACAGAGAGACAGATACACCATCAAACCCAATATATTTTAGAATAGATGTTAGGACTTCAAAATTAACAGTATCAAATTAGAGATCAATTTTTGTCCGCGCTGCGGGAGGATTCTCTCAAATGTTGATTTTTATTTAATTTTAAGAAAAAATTTAATAATTGTTAGTATTATTTTATTTGTTCAGTTGTGTAACGTTAATTTCATTTATTTGTACATTTTGCGTACACCAGGATTGTATATTTTGTTCAATGTAATATTCTTGTTTTTTTTTCTTTGCGATGCGTTGCGGCTTCATCGCACGCAGATGTAAATATCATATATATGACAGTGTTACCTTGAGGCCTTAGCAGTTACCAGATTGACGAGCGCGAGTTCTGTTTTGTTTTAGTTTTGTTGGTTACCGTTTTTGGTAATTCATTTTTATTTTAAGATGTAGTTCGTTTGTTTTGAAATTTTAAAATCATCCATCTAGCAACTCAGTTTATTAATAAGTGTTATATCGTTGTGCACAATTTATATGTAAGCGTCTTTAATAATTTTCGTTTTAGAAGTGATCGCGTTTATAGTTTAAATTTTCCGTTTTTTTTTTGTAGTTTTCAAATTTATGGTATTTTAATCACCCTCGGGGTAGGTGAACAGAAGCTTAGAGCTTGTATTTTAAATTTCATTTTGATTTTGTTTGTTTCTTCACGTAAATTGAATTAAATTTTAGTTTGCTTTGAATTTTTGAAACCACGTGGATTTTTTGTGGTATAGGAAATTCCTTCTAGAACGAATCCACCATTTTGTTTGCTAAAGGATTTGCATTGTCCTTTTTAATTGTAAATTCACGAAGGAGTTATTTTAATCCGAGACCTTCAGTCTTAAGGTTTTTTTTTCCCCTGTTGTTGTTTGTAATTAAATGTTTTTTTTTCTTTTTTCTTTTTAAACAATAAATTTAATGATTGTAAATATCATTTTAAAATTACAGTTTCTTTTATTTTTGAATTAGCCATTTCAATTTTTGGGGATTTTAAAGAAAGTCAAATTTTACAAACGCCCACTATTACTTTTCATGAAAGTTACTCTGAGATCTAAGAATCTCTTGCGCCCTTTTGAATTTTTATTTGCTGAGCTAGTTAAATTAATTTTGTCATTTTTCATTTCTTTAAACATATATGCTTGGACAATCAGTTCACAGCAGTATGTAATAATCCAAAAAAATCAAGTGCCATTGAAACCCACGGTTCATAATAAAGCTTCAACGTCTTGCATCCCCATCATACACAGCCCACAACTAACTCAAACTTTACCTCACGTATAGATTGCAACGTTTCCCGCCATTTTACGTTAACGACTGCGAAAAGTGTACCACACGGCCGCTACATAATTCAAAATTTATTATCACGTCCGTCTTGTGCACCGCCTTGGTGGCAGTCGCCGTTATTAAGCGTGAATTTTATTTCCCGACGTGATTTAGCACTTATACAATATTCCCCGTACGTATAGCCAGCGCTAGAATATTGCGTCTACTGGGCCTCTCTCTGCTATATATACTTTTAAACGCGCCGGGTTGGTGTTTTATTCAAATACCCCGCCATAAATTCGTTTTATGGCGGTCGAATTTGGACGCGTGCTGTTATAATAAACAACCGGCACCTTAGATTCTTAGGTGATTAAGTAAATGATATTTTTTCGGCAATTATGGAAACGTTTACCTGTTTACTTTCCCGTAGAATGTGTTCTTGTTCATTTGTTGGCTGCCAAACTGTGTACTGACTGAATTAAATGAAAATGCAAAATGAATTTTAAAATGAAAAAGAAAATAAATTTAGCTAGCTCAACGGAAAATATTTTTAAATTGAACAAAAGAACTATTAACCTCAGAGTTACCCTCGCGAATTAAAACTTGAATCTAACCACGAAAACGTAAATTGTGAGCGAATGAAATCAGACTCTCTTAAATACCCGAAAAATTGTAAAGGTTTTAAAATAAAATAAAAGAACAGAATTTTTAACACAAAGACACTAATTAACAATCAAATTTATTACAAATAGTGCAGAAAAAAAAACCTTGAACTGAAGGTTCTGGCCTAAAATAAAAACTGCACTTGACTCTAAATTAAAATAGGACAATGCTATTTCCTATGCAAAGCAAAAGTAAAACTATTTGTTCAGGAAGATTATCCAATATCTTTCAATTTCAATCAACGTGGTTTCAACAAATTAAAATAAACTAAGTGTGGACAATTACTAGAAAAATACAAAAAAAAAACTAAATGCAAGAACAATGCTTCTACTCACCCAAATGAGGTGACTGATAAATAAAAAAAAAAACAGCAAAATTGAATAACGGAAAATTAACTCTTTATAATAATGAGAGAAAAAAAACTAAATTATAAATCTTCCTAAACAAAAAAAAAATAATTGATCTTATATTTATAAAGTGCACTCTTCAATATATTAACAATTATCACGATCAGAATTCCTTGATTGGCTATATAAAAGAAAATTAATGCGAAATTTACAAAATCAAAATGAAATACAAAATGGCAACAAAGATATACAAAAATACGTCTACTCACGTTAATAGTCGAACAAGAAACTCCTTAACAAAACTCTATCATTGTTTTTCTTACAAAAATCCTCTCTCAAAACGTACAACAATTCAACGACAATATTGAATAGAATCCGCATTAAATCAACACTAGCGAACACTAGACAAATTAATGAATGGAATAATTTAAAAAAACTTAACACTTAATTAATTAAATCTTAGAATTTACTCTTAAACTAAAATTATACAAAACAAAAATAAAAATTGTGAAAAATTCTCGCTCAATTGAAATCAAACGAACGGAGTAATCATAACAGCAAAAATATGCAACTTACAATACACACAGTGAAAATGGGTTGTCTAACCATAGCAGTACTGTGGGGCAAATTCCTAAAATCATCTAAAACTGTATAAACCTGTTATAAAGTGTGTGTATTACATCACTTTACAAACATTAATCTGCGGAGTTGGGATGGGAGGGCCTGAGCGGAGTTCGCTCAAGAGTATTGGTTCGCTAAATCTCGCGTGTAGTCGTAAACAGTGGTGCCTTTGATTATAATTTAACGAATTTTTTCAGTAATATTCTGTCACGATTGTTAACGTATTTTTTTTTTTTTTTGGAAAGTTAGGGTTGATTCCTATAGTCAGGCACTTGAGCTAGGTGCTCATTATATCGTAGATCCTTCCCGAAATATTTCTGCCTGAGTACTTTCAATTCCTCACAGATTATATGTAAACTTGTTTCCTCCTGTAGTTCGCATCGCCTGCACTACGGTTCGCTTTTACTCTACCTGTGTTGCATAGATGCTTTTTCAGGGGACAGTGTCCAGTTACCAGCCCAGTAATGGTTTTAGCTTCTTTCTTGTAGCATCTGAGTATGTTATTAGAGAATTTAGCATCCCTATCTCCTAGAAGTAAAAACATTTAAGCAGACTGGTCCGGTGGGAAATCAATCGTATCGAAAAAGTGTGATTACAGAAGAAAATGGTTTAAATGTTTTAGTATCTGTATCTGAATTTCCTACCATGCCAATGTCGGAAAGAGAAGAATTTCTGAAAAATCAATTAGAACAATGTTAAAGAAAAACTCTTCAAGAACGAGATCTACATACTAGGAGGACGATGTACATTTTGAAAAGCAAATATTATTTACAGTTGAAACAACTTTCACAAGCAACGGCATGGTTAGTATTATAAATAGTTCCCAAAATTGCAATGGTGGCCTAACTACAATCCGAGTTTTATAATTGAATGCAAAAACCACTATTCGTTTAAAGTTAACTTTTAGTATGGTATAATAAATACTCAAATCGTGGGGTCA
>RXPK01004720.1:0-44208 GCA_004143645.1 Protaetia brevitarsis | reverse complement strand
TCGTCGAAATACGCGTCGACAGTATATAATAGTTAGGGTTGCGTGCCTTCGTTCTGCCAAATAGCAGGTATATTGCCTGGGTAATAAATAGCCCAAGAAACGCGTGTTTTTCGTTTCATTCAACACATAACTCCGGGAACGGCAGTAGCTAGGCGTTCTTGCTTGGTCTCAAAAATCCGGCGCGCCAGGGGACACGCGGACGCCGCTGAACCGAAATTCGGACGGTATTCGCTTCGCAAATTAAAATTAGGTCGAAAATAACGGAAATTTAAACATTTACACATTTTTGGCGAATATCTCGCAGAACGGTTAGAGATATCGAGTCCGGTTTTTTGTGTTCGATTCCCCGAATAAAATGCGCTTCGGATGGACTATACGTAAAGGCTCTAGCGCGATTTTCATCTCAAAACTTTAACCTCAAATAGCTCGAAAACGGTTAGAGATATCGGATCGCGCTTTGTTCACCATTCGATTCGCCGTCAAAATGCGCTTAAGGATCATATTCGAGGCTCTAGCGGTTTAATTTTTCAACTTTGACCTCAATATCTCGGAACGGGTTAGAGATATCGAAGCGCGCTCCTCGCCATCGATTCCCCGTCGGAAGGCGCTTCTAGTGGTCACCTCGCGGTCTTTTCAAGTTTTCAACTTTGAAACTCCCATATTCGGAGAACGTTAATAGCTAGAGGGACGCGCGCGGCGCCGTTCGATTCCGTTCGATGAGACGCTTCTTTTGACCTATAACTTGTTGGGGCATCTCCACGTTTTAGGCTACTTCTTCAGCGATTTTTGCTTAAATTTTCCATCAAATTCCGGTTTCTTGCCATTATCTCCGGATCGGAGGACCGCTAGCGCCACGGCGCTTTTCAAATATGGATCCTTCGTCGAATACGCGTCCGACAGATATATAAGTTTAGGTTGCGGTGCCTTCGTTCTGTGCCTCCGAAATAGCAGGTATATGTGCCTGGTATAATAGGCCAAGAAACGCGGTTTTTTTGTCTCTTCAACATAACTCCCGGAACGGCAGTAAGACTAGGGCGTTCTGCTTTGGCTCAAAAGATCCGGCGCGACCATGGGGAACACCGCTGGACGCCGCTAGACCGAATTCGGAACGGTACGTTTCGCTACGCAAATTAAGAATTTTAGTCGAAAAATAAGAAATTTAACGAATTTTTACCACATTTTTGCGAATATCTCCGAGAACGGTTTAGAGATATCGAGTTCCGGTTATTCTGCGTTCGTTCCCCCGAAAAATGCGCTTCTGATGGACTATACGAAAAGGCTCTAGCGGCAATTTTCATCTCAAACTTTAACCTCAAATATCTCGAAACGGTTAGAGATATCGGATCGCGCTTTCACCATCGATTCCGCCGTCAAAATGCGCGTCTGATGGAATCTATTAGAAGGCTCTAGCGGCGTTTTATTTCAAAACTTTGACCTCAATATCTCGGGAAACGGGTAAAATATCGAAGCGCGCTTCCTCGCCATTCGATTCCCGTCGGAAGGCGCTTCTAGTGGTCACCTCGCGGTCGTTTTTCAAGTTTCAAACTTTGAACGCATATCTCGAGAACGGTAATAGCTAGAGGGACGCGCGCGGCGCCGTCGATTCCTCTCGATGAGGACGCTTCTTCTTGACTATAACTTCTGGGGCTATCTCCACGTTTAGGCTACTTTCAGCCGATTTTTGCTTAAATTTTCCATGTCAAAATTCAGGTTTCTTGCCCATATCTCCGGAAACGAGGACCGCTAGCGCCACGGCGCTTTCAAAATTGGAATCCATCGTCGAAATACGGAGTCCGACAGTATATAATAGTTAGGGTTGCGGGGCCTTCGTTCGGGCCCGAAATAAGCAGGTATATTGCACTGAGTAATAATAGGCCAAGAAACGCGTTGTTTTTTTCGTCTCTCTCAACATAACTCCGAACGGGTAGCTAGGGCGTTCTGCTGGGTCTCAAAAGAGATCCGGCGCGACCAGGAACACGCTGGGACGCCGCTAGAACCGAATCGAACGGTAGTTTCGCTCGCAAATTAAGATTTTAGGTTCGAAAAAAGGAAATTTACGATTTTACACATTTCGAATATCTCGGAGAAACGGTAAATATTCGAGTTCCGTTTTTATGTGTCGATTCCCCGATAAAAATGCGCTTCTGCATGGACATACGGAAAGTTTTCTAGCGCGATTTTCATCTTCCAAAACTTTAACCTTCAAATATCTCAAAACGGTTTAGAGATATCGGATCGCCGCTTTTCACCATTTCGATTCGCCGTCAAATGCGCGTTCTGATGTCATAGTAGAAGGCTCTAGCGGCGTTTTAAATTTTTCAAAAACTTTGACCTCAAATATCTCGTTAACGGTAGAGATATCGAAGCGCGTCCTCGCCATCGATTCCCGCTCGGAAGGCGCTTCTAGGGTGAGTCACCTCGCGGTCGTTTTTCAAGTTTTCAAACTTTGACCCATATCTCAGAACGGTATAGCTAGAGGACGCCGCGCGGCGCCGTTCGATTCATCCTCGATGAGACGCTTCTTTTGACCTATAACTTTGTGGGGCTATCTCACGTTTAGGCTACTTTCAGCGATTTTGCTTAAAATTTTCCATCAAATTCGGTTTCTTGCCCATATCTCCGGAACGGGACCCTAGCGCCCGGCGCTTTCAAATATGGAATCCCGTTCGAAAATACGCGTCCGACGTAGGATAATAGTTAGCAGGTTGCGGTTGCCTTCGTTCTGCCGACATAGCAGGTATATGTTCCTGGGTAATAAATAGGCCAAGAAACGGTGTTTTTTTCTCTCTTCAAATAACTCCGCCTGAACGGCAGTGCTAGGGCGTTCTGCTTAGGATCTCAAAGATCCGGACGCGACCAGGGAACACGTGCTGGAGCCTAGAACCGAATCGGAACGGATAGTTCGCTGCAAATTAGAATTTTAGTCGAAAAATAAGAAATTTAACGATTTTTACACATTTTGCGAATATCTCAGAACCGGTTAGAGATATCGAGTTCCGGGTTTTGTGTTCGATTCCCCGATAAAATGCGGTTTGAGGATTACGGAAAGGCGTATCGCGTTTTCATCTTTCAAAACTAACCTCAAATATCTCCGAAACGTTAGAGATATCGGATCGCGCTTTTCACCATCATTCGCGTCAAAATGCGCGTCTTGATGGATCTATTAGAGGCTCTAGCGGCGTTTAATTTTTCAAACTTTGACCTCAATATCTCGGGAAACGGGTAGAGATATCAAGCGCGCTCTCCCATTCGATTTCCCGTCGGAAGGCGCTTCTGTGGTCACTCGCGGTCGGTTTCAAGTTTCAAACTTATTGAACGCCCATATCTCGAGACGGTAATAGCTAGAGGACGGCGCGCGGCGCCGTCGATTCGCTCGATAGACGCTCTTTTTGACCTATACTCTTGGGGCTATTCTCCACGTTAGGCTACTTTTCAGCGATTTTTTGCTTAAATTTCCATCAAAATTCCGGTTTTTTGCCATATCTCCGGAACGGAGACCGCAGCAGGCCACGGCGCTTGCAAGTATGGAATTCCTCGTCGGAAATACGGTCCGAACAGTATAATAAGTAGGTGCGGTGCCTCGTTCTTGCCCGAAATAGGCAGGATATGTGCCTGGGTTAATAAATAGGCCAAGAAACGCTGTTCTTTCGTCTCTCACATACTCCGGAACGGCAGTTAGTAGGGCGTTTGCTGGTCTCAAAGATCCGGCGCGACGGGGAACACGCTGGACGCCGCTAGAACGAATCGGGAACAGTAGTCGCTCGCAAAAATTAAGAATTTAGGTTCGAAAAATAAGGAAAAATTTAACGGATTTTTCACATTTTTTGCGGAACTATTCTCGAGACGGTTAGAATATCGATTCCGCGTTTTTTTGGTTCGTTCCCCGATAAAATGCGCTTCTGATGGCTATACGGAAAGGCTCTAGCGGCGATTTTTTCATCTCAAACTTTAACCTCAAATATTCGGAAAACGTTAGAGATTCGATCGCGCTTTTCACCATTCGATTCGCCGTTCAAAAAGCGCGTTCTGATGGATCAATTAGAAGCTCTAGCCGGCGTTTTAATTTTTCAAACTTTGACCTCAAATATCTCGGAAACGGGGTAGAGATATCCGCAAGCGCGCCTCCTCGCCATTGATTCCCCGTCGGAAGTCGCTTCTAGGTGGTCACCTCGCGGGTCGTTGTTTCAAGTTTCAAACTATTGACGCCCAGTATCTCTGAGAACGTAATAGCTGAGGACGCGCGCGGCCGCCGTTCGATTCTCTCGATGAGATCGCTTCTTTGACCTAAACTTGTTGGGCATATCTCCACGTTTAGGCGTACTTTTGGCAGCCGATTTTTGCTTAAATTTGCCATACAAAATTCCGGTTTGTCTTGCCATAATCTCCGGAACGGAGACCGCTGCGCACGGCGCTTTCCAATATGGATCTCGTCAAATCGCGTCGACAGTATATATAAGTTAGGGTTGCGGTGCCCTTCGTTCTGCCCGAAATCAGTATTACTGTGCCTGAGTAATAAATAGGCCAGAAACGCGGTTTTTTTCGTCTCTTCAACATAACTCCGGAACGGCAGTATTTAGGCGTTCTGCTTGGTCTCAAAAGATCCGGCGGACAGGGGAACACGCTGGAGCCGCTACGAACCGAATCCGGAACGTAGTTCGCTCGCAATTAGACAATTTTAGGTCGAAAATAAGGAATTTAACGATTTTACACATTTTTGGGAATATCTCGAGAACGGTTAAGAGATATCGGTTCCGGTTTTTTTGTGTTCATTCCCCGATAAATGCCGCTTCTGATGGACTATACGGAAAGCTCTAGCGGCGATTCTTCATCTTCAAAACTATAAACCTCAAATTATCTCGAAAACGGTTGAGATTATCGGATTCGCGCTTTTTCCATTCGTTCGCGTTCAAAATGCGCGTCTTGGGATTCATATTAAAGGCTCTAGCGGCGTTTTATTTTTTCCAAAAACTTTGACCTCAAATATCTCGGAAACGGGTTAGAATATCGAAGCCGCTCCTCCATTCGATTCCCCGTCGGAAGGCCTTCTTAGTGGTCACCTCGCGTCTTTCAAGTTTCAAACTTTGAGCCCATATCTCCCAGAACGGTAATAGCTAGAGGACGCGCGCGGCGCCGTCGCTTCCTCTCGATGAAGACCTTCTTTTGACTATAACTTGTGGGGCTAATCTCCACGTTAGGTACCTTTTCAGCGATTTTTGCTTAAATTTTCCCATCAAAATTCAGGTTTCTTGCCCATATCTCCGGAACGGAGACCGCTAGCGCCACCGCGCTTTCAAAATATGCGAATCCTCGTCCGAAATACGCGTCGACAGTATATAATAAGTTAGGGTTGCGGTGCCTTCGTTCTGCCGAATAGCAGGTATATGTGCCTGGGTAAATAAATAGGCCCAAAGAACGGCGTGTTTTTTTCGTCTCTTCAATACTCCGGGAACGGCCAGTAGCTTAGGGACGTTCGCTTGGTCTCAAAAGATCCGGCTAGACAGGGGAACAGGCTGGACGCCCGCAGAGACCGAATCGGAACGTAGTTCCGCTTCGCAAATAAGAATTTTAGTCGAAAATAAAGAAATTTAACATTTTTACACATTTTTGGATATCTCGAGAACGGTTAGCAGATATCGAGTTCCGGTTTCTGCGTTCGATTCCCCGATAACAATGTTGCGCTTCTGATGACTATACGAAAAGGGCTTTTTAGCGTTCGATTTTCATCTTCAAACTTTACCTCAAATATTCTCGAAAACGGTTAGATATATCGGATCCGCTTTTCACCATTCGATTTCGCCTCAAAATGCGCGTCTTGATGGATCATATTAGAAGGCTCTAGCCGGGTTTAATTTTTCAAACTTACCTCAAATATCTCGGAAACGGGTTAAAGAATATCGAAGCGCGCTCCTCGCCATTCGATTCCCGTCGCGAAGCGCTTCTATGGTCACCTCGCGGTCGTTTTCAAGTTTCAAACTTGAAACGCCCATTCTCGAGAAACAGGGTAATAGCTAGAGGGACGGGCGGCGCCGTTCATTCCTCCGATGAGACGCTTCTTTGACCTATAACTTTTGGGGCTATTTCCACGTGTTAGGCTACTTTTCAGCGATTTTTGCTTAAATTTTCCATCAAAATTCCGGTTTTTTTGCATATTCTCCGGAACGGAACCCAGCGCCACGGCGCTGTTCAAATATGGAATTCTCGTCAAATACGCGTCCGACAGTATATGAATAAGTTTAGGGTGCGTGCCTTCGTTCTGCCCGAAATAGCAGGTATATGTGCCTGGTAATAAATAGCCAAGAAACGCGTGTTTTTTTCGTCCTTCACTAACTCCGGAACGGCGTAGCTAGGCGTTTCTGCTTGGTCTCAAAGGATCGGCGCGACCAGGGAACACGCTGGACGCGCTTAGACCGAATCGGAACGTAGTTCGCTTCACAATATTAAGAATTTTAGGTCGAAAAATAAGGAAATTTACGATTTTACACATTTTTGCGATAGTCTCAGAACGGTTAGAGGTTCGGAGTTCGGCCGGTTTTTTGTGTTCGTTCCCCGATAAAATGCGCTTCTGAGGACTATACGGAAAGGCTTAGCGGCGATTTATCTTTCAAAATTTACCTCACAATATCTCAAACGGTTAGAGATATCGGATCGGCGCTTTTCACCATTCGATTCGCCGTCAAAATGCGCGTCTTGATGGTCATATTAGAAGGCTCTTAGCGGCGTTTAATTTTTCAAACTTTTGACCTCAAATATTCGAAAACGGTCGAGATATCGAAGCGCGCTCCTCGCATTCGATTCCCTCGGAAGGCGCTATCTAGTGGTCACCTCGCGTCGTTTTTCAAGTTTCAACTTGAACGCCCATATTCTCGAAGAAGGTATAGTAGAGGGACGCGCGCGGCGCCGTTCGATTCTCTCGATGAGACGCTCTTTTGACCTATAACTTGTCTGGCTATCTCCACGTTTAGGCTACTTTTCAGCGATTTTTGCTTTAAATTTTCCAGTCAAAATTCCGGTTTCTTGGCCTATCTCCGGAACGGAGCACCGCTAGCGCCACCGGCGCTTTGCAAATATGGAATGCTTCGTCGAAAATACGCGTCCGACAGTTATATAATCAGTTAGAAAGGTTTGCGGTCTGCTTCGTTCTGCCCGAATGAGATAGTGCCTGGAATAAATAGCCCAAGAACGCGTGTTTTTTGTCTCTTCACATAACTCCGGAACGGCAGTGCATAGGGCGCTTCTGCCTTGGTTCAAAATCCGGCGCGACCAGGAAACGCTGACGCCGCTAGAACCGAATCGGAACGGTGTTCGCTCGCAATTAAGAATTTTAGGTCGAAAATAAGAAATTTAACGATTTTTAACCACTTTGCGAATATCTCAGAACGTTAGAGATATTCGAGTTCCGGTTTCTCGTGGTTCGATTCCCCAATTAAAATGCGCTTCTGATGGACTATACGAAAAGGCTCTAGCGCGATTCTTCATCTTCAAAACTTAACTCAAATATTCGAAAACGGTTAGAGGAGATCGGATCGCGCTTTTCACCATTCGATTCGCCGTCAAATGCGGTTCTGATGCGATCATATAGAAGGGCGCTCTAGCGGCGTTTTAATTTTTCAAAACTTACCTTCAAATATCTCGGGAAACGGGTAAGTATCGAAGCGCTCTCCTCGCCATCGATTCCCCGTCGGAAGGCGCTTCTAGGGGTCACCTCGCGGTGTTTTCAAGTTTCAAACTGTGACGCCCATATTCTCGAGAACGGTAATAGCTAGAGGGACGCGCGCGGCGCCTGTTCGTCTCTCGATGAGACGCTTTTTTGACTATAACTTCTTGGGCTATCTCACGTTTAGGCACTATTCAGCGATTTTTGCTTTAAATTTTCCATTCAAAATTCCGGTTTTTTGCCTATCTCCGGACGAACGGAGACCGCTAGCGCCACGGCGCTTTCAGATATGGAATCCTCGTCGAAATACGCCGTCCGACGATATAATAGTTGGGTTGCAGGTGCCTTCGTTTGCCCGAAAATAGCAAGGTATATGTGCCTGGGTAATAATAGGCCCAAGAAACGCCGTGTTTTTTCGTCTCTTCAACATAACTCCGGAACGGCGTAGGCTAGGGCGTTACATGCTTGTCTCAAAAGTCCGGCGCGACAGGGGGACACGCGGGACGCCGCTAGAACCGATCGAACGGTAGTTCGCTCGCAAATTAAGAAGTTTTAGCGTCGAAAATAAAAATTTAACGATTTTTACACATTTTGTGCGAATCTGAGACGGCTAGAGATATCGAGTTCCGTTTTTTGTTTCGATTCCCCGATAAAATGCGCTTCTGATGAACTATACGAAAGGCTCTAGCGCGATTTCATCTTCAAAACTTTAACCTCAAAATCTCGAAAACGTTGAGTTTCGGATCGCGCTTTTCACATTAGATTCGACCGTCAAAATGCGCGCTCTGATGGATATATTAGGAAGGCTCTAGCGCGTTTAGTTTTTCAACTTTGACCTCAAATATCTCGGAAAACGGGTAGAATATCGAAGCGCGCTCCTCGCCATTCGATTCCCCGTCGGAAGGCGCTTCTAGTGGTCACCTCGCGGTCGTTTCAGTTTCAAACTTATTGAACGCCCAGTATCTCGGAGAACGGTAATAGCTAGAGGGACGCGCGCGGCCGCCGTTCGATTCCTCTCGATGAGACGCTTCTTTTGACCTATAACTGTTGGGCTATCTCACACGTTTAGGCTACTTTCAGCGATTTTTGCTTAAATTTTCCATAAAATTCCGGTTTTCTTGCCATATCTCCGGAACGGAGACCGTAGCCCACGGCGCTTTCAAAATATGAATCCTCGTCGAAAATACGCGTCCACAGTATAAATAGTTTAGGGTTGCGCGTTGCCTTCGTTCTGCCCAAATCAGGTTATATGTCCCTGGGTAATAAATAGGCCAGAAACCGCGTGTTTTTTTCGTCTCTTCAACATAACTCCGGAAACGGCGTCGCTGGGCGTTCTCTGGGTCTCAAAAAGATCCGGCGCGACAGGGGAACACGCTGACGCCGCTAGAACCGAATCGGAAGACGGTAGTTCGCTCGCAAATTAAGAATTTTAAGGTCGAAAATTAAGAAATTTAACGATTTTACACATTTTTGCGATATCTCGAGAACGGTATTAGAAATTCGAGTTTCCGTTTTTTGTGTTCGATTCCCCGATAAAATGCGCTTCTGATGGACTATACGGGAAAGGCTCTAGCGGCGATTTTCATCTTTCAAAACTTTAACCTCAAATATCTCGAAGACGGTTAGAGATATCGTGATCGCGCTTTCACCATTCGATGCCGTCAATGCGCGTACTATGGATCATATAGAAGGCTCTAGCGGGCGTTTTAATTTTTCAAACTTTGACCTCAACTATCTCGGAAACTGGGGAGAGATATCGAAGCGCGCTTCCTCATTCGATTTCCCCGTCGGAAGGCGCTTCTAGTGTCACCTCGCGTCGTTTCAAGTTTAACTATTAGAACGCCCATATCTCGAGACGGTATAGCTAAGAGGGACGCCGCGCGGCGCCGTTCGATCTCCTCTTCGATGAGACGCTTCTTTTGACCTATAACTTCGTTGGGGCTATCTCCACGTTTAGGCTACTTTCAGCGATTTTGCTTAAATTTCAATCAAAATTCCGTTTCTTGCCCTATCTCCGGACGGAGACCGCTAGCGCCACGGCGCTATTCAATATGAATCCTCGTCGAAATAGCGTCCGACAGTATATAATAAGTTAGGTTGCGGTGCCTCGGTTGCCCGAATAGCAGGGTATATGTGCTGGGTAATAAATAGCCCAAGAACGCGTGTTTTTTTTTCGTCTCTTAACATAACTCCGGACGGCAGTAGCTGTGGCGTTGCTGCTTGGTCTCAAAAGATGCCGGCGCACCAGGGAACTGCTGGACGCCGCTTTAGAACGAATACGGAACGGTAGTTCGCTCGCAATTAAGAATTTAAGGTCGAAAATAAGGAAATTTAACGATTTTTACACATTCTGCGAATTATCTCGGAGAACGGTTAAGATATCGAGTTCCCGTTTTTTGTGTTCGATTCCCCGATGAAAATGCGGCTTCTGATGGACTATACGGAAGGCTAGCCGGCGATTTTTCATCTTCAAAACTTTAACCTCAAATATCCGGAAAAACAGGTTAGAGATATCGGAGCGCGCTTTTCAACCATTCGATTCGCCGTCAAAAATGCGCGTCTGAATGCATATCTAGAAGCTCTAGCGGCTTTTAATTTTTCAAAACTTTGACCTCAAATATACTCGGAACGGTAGAGATATCGAACGCGCTCCTCGCCATTCGACTTCCCCGTCGGAAGGCGCTTCTAGTGGTCACTCGCGGTCGTTTAAGTTATTCAAACTTTGACGCCCATATCTCGAGAACGGTAATAGCTAGGGGACGCGCGCGCGCTCGGTCGATTCTCTCGATGAGACCGCTTCCTTTTGACCGATAATTGTTGGGCTATCTCCACGTTTAAGGGCTACTTTTCAGCGATTTTTGACTTAAATTTTCCATCAAAATCCGGTTTTCTGCCCAATATCTCCGGAAACGGAGACCGCTAGGCCACGGCGCTTTCAATATGAATCCTCGTCGAAATACGCGCTCCGACAGTATATAATAATTGGGATTGTTCGTGCCTTCGTTCTGCCCGAAATAGCAGGTATATGTTGCCTGGGTATAAATGGCCCAAGAAACGCGTGTTTTTTTCGTCTCTTCAACATAACTCCGGACGGCAGTAGCTAGGCGTTCTGTTGGTCTCAAAAGATCCGGTGCGACCAGGGGAACAGCTGGACGCCGCTAGAACGGAATCGGAACGGTCGTTCGCTCGCAAATTAAGATTTTAGGTCTGAAAAATAAGAAATTTAACGATTTTTACACATTTTTGCGAATATCTCGAGAACGGTTATAGATATCGAGTTTCCGTTTTCTGCGTTCGATTCCCCGATAAAATGCGCTTCGATGGACTTATACGAAAAGCTCTAGCGGGCGATTTTCATCTTCAAACTTTAACCTCAAATATCTCGAAAACGGTTAGAGATATCGGATCGCGCTTTTCACCATTCGATTCGCCGTCAAAATGCGCGTCTGATGGATCATTTAGAAGGCTACGCGGCGTTTTAATTTTTCAAAACTTGACCTCAAATATCTCGGAACGGGTAAGATATCGAAGCGCGCTCCTCGCCATTTCGATTCCCCGTCGGAAGGCGCTTCTAGTGGTCACCTCGCGGTCGTTTTCAAGTTTCCAACTTTGAACGCCCATATCTCGAGAACGGTAATAGCTAGAGGGACGCGCGCGGCGCGCGTTCGATTCCTCTCGATGAGACGCTTCTTTTGACCTATAACTTCTTGGGCTATCTCCACGTTTAGGTCTACTTTCAGCGATTTTTTGCTTAATTTTCCATCAAAATTCCGGTTTTTTGCCATATCTCCGGAACGGAGACCGCTTAGCGCACGGGCGCTTTCAAATATGGAATCCTCGTCGAGAAATACGCGTCCGACATATATAATAAGTTAGGGTTGCGGTGCCTTCGTTCTGCCCGAAATAGCAGGTATATGTGCCTGGGGTAATAAATAGGCCCAGAAACGCGTGTTTTTTTCGTCTCTTCAACATAACTCCGGAACAGGCAGTAGCTAGGGCGTTCTGCTTGGTCTCAAAGATCCGGCGCGACCAGGGGAACAGCTGGACGGCGCTATAACCGAATCGGAACGGTAGTTCGCTCGCAAATTAAGAATTTTAGGTCGAAAAATAAGGAAATTAAACGATTTTTTACACTATTTTTGCGAATATCTCGAGAACGGTTAGAGATATCGAGTTCCGGTTTTTTGTGTTCGATTCCCCGATAAAATGCGCTTCTGATGGACTATACGGAAAGCTCTAGCGGCGATTTTCATCTTCAAAACTTTAACCTCAAATATCTCGGAAAAACGGTTAGAGATATCGGATCGCGCTTTTCACCATTCGATTCGCCGTCAAAATGGCGCGTCTGATGGATCATATTAGAAGGCTCTAGCGGCGTTTTAGATGTTTTTCAAAACTTTGACCTCAAATATCTCGGAAACGGGTAGAGATATCGAAGCGCGCTCCTCGCCATTCGAGTTCCCCGTCGGAAGGCGCTTCTAGTGGTCACCTCGCGGGTCGTTTTCAAGTTTTCAAACTTTGAACGCCCATATCTCGAGAACGGTAATAGCTAGAGGGACGCGCGCGGCGCCGTTCGATTGCCTCGTCGATGAGACGCTTCTTTTGACCTATACTTGTTGGGGCTATCTTCCACGTTTAGGCTACTTTTCAGCGATTTTTGCTTAAATTTTCCATCAAATTCCGGTTTCTTGCCCATATCTCCGGAACGGAGACCGCTAGGGCCACGGCGCTTTCAAATATGGAATCCTCGTCGAAATACGCGTCGACAGATATATATAAGTTAGGGTTGCGGTGCCTTCGTTCTGCCCGAAATAGCAGGTTATATGTTGCCTGGGTAATAAATAGGCCAAGAAACGCGTTTTTTTTCGTCTCTTCACATAAACTCCGGAACGGCAGTAGCTAGGGCGTTCTGCTTGTTCTCAAAGATCCGCGCGACCAGGGGAACACGCTGGACGCCGCTAAGAACCGAATCGGAACGGTAGTTCGCTCGCAAATTAAGATTTTAGGTCGGAAAATAAGGAAATTTAACGGATTTTACACATTTTTGCGAATATCTCAGAGAACCGGTTAGAATATCGAGTTCCGGTTTTCTGCGTTCGATTTCCCCGATAAAATGTCGCTTCTGATGGACTATACGAAAAGGCTCTAGCGGCGATTTTCATCTTCAAAACTTTAACCTCAAATATCTCGAAAACGGTTAGAGATATCGGATCGCGCTTTTCACCATTCGATTCGCCGTCAAAATGCGCGTCTGATGGATCATATTAGAAGGCTCTAGCGGCGTTTTAATTTTTCAAAACTTTGACCTCAAAATATCTCGAAACGGGTAAAGATATCGAAGCGCGCTCCTCGCCATTCGATTCCCCGTCGGAAGGCGCTCTAGTGGTCACCTCGCGGTCGTTTTCAAGTTTCAAACTTTGAACGCCCATATCTCGAGAACGGTAATAGCTAGAGGGACGCGCGCGGCGCCGTTCGATTCCTCTCGATGAGACGCTTCTTTTGACCTATAACTTGTTGGGGCTATCTCCACGTTTAGGCTATTTTTCAGCGATTTTTGCTTAAATTTTCCATCAAAATTCCGGTTTTTTGCCCATATCTCCGGAACGGAGACCGCTAGCGCCACGGCGCTTTCAAATATGGAATCCTCGTCGAAATACGCGTCCGACAGTATTAATAAGTTAGGGTTGCGGTGCCTTCGTTCTGCCCGAAATAGCAGGTATT
Source organism: Protaetia brevitarsis (assembly GCA_004143645.1). NCBI lineage: Eukaryota > Metazoa > Arthropoda > Insecta > Coleoptera > Scarabaeidae > Protaetia > Protaetia brevitarsis. The sequence goes on along the minus strand of RXPK01004720.1, from coordinate 30,833 downwards.
ATGTGCCTGGGTAATAAATAGGCCCAAGAAACGCGTGTTTTTTTCGTCTCTTCAACATAACTCCGGAACGCAGTAGCTAGGGCGTTCTGCTTTGGTCTCAAAAGATCCGGCGCGACCAGGGGAACACGCTGGACGCCGCTAGAACCGATCGGAACGTAGTTCGCTCGCAATTAAGAATTTTAGGTCGAAAAATAAGGAAATTTAACGATTTTTACACATTTTTGCGAATATCTCGAGAACGGTTAGAGATATCGAGTTCCGGTTTTTTGTGTTCGATTCCCCGATAAAATGCGCTTCTGATGGACTATACGGAAAGGCTCTAGCGGCGATTTTCATCTTCAAAACTTTAACCTCAAATATCTCGAAAACGGTTAGAGATATCGGATCGCGCTTTTCACCATTCGATTCGCCGTCAAAATGCGCGTCTGATGGATCATATTAGAAGGCTCTAGCGGCGTTTTAATTTTTCAAACTTTGACCTCAAATATCTCGGAAAACGGGTAGAGATATCGAAGCGCGCTCCTCGCCATTCGATTCCCGTCGGAAGGCGCTTCTAGTGGTCACCTCGCGGTCGTTTTCAAGTTTCAAACTTTGAACGCCCATATCTCGAGAACGGTAATAGCTAGAGGGACGCGCGCGGCGCCGTTCGATTCCTTCTCGATGAGACGCTCTTTTGACCTATAACTTGTTGGGGCTATCTCCACGTTTAGGCTACTTTTCAGCGATTTTTGCTTAAATTTTCCATCAAAATTCCGGTTTCTTGCCCATATCTCCGGAACGGAGACCGCTAGCGCCACGGCGCTTTCAAATATGGAATCCTCGTCGAAATACGCGTCCGACAGTATATAATAAGTTAGGGTTGCGGTGCCTTCGTTCTGCCCGAAATAGAGGCTATATGTGCTGGGTATATAATAGGCCCAACAAACGCGTGTTTTTTCGTCTCTTAACACATAACTCCGAACGGCAGTAGCTTAGGGCGTTCTGCTTGGTCTCAAAAGATCCGGCGCGAACCAGGGAACACGCTGGACGCCGCTAGAACCAATCGGAACGGTAGTTCGCTCGCAAATTAAGAATTTTAGGTCGAAAATAAGGAAATTTAACGATTTTACACATTTTTGCGAATATCTCGAGAACGGTTAGAGATATCGAGTTCCGGTTTCTGCGTTCGATTCCCCGATAAAATGCGCTTCTGATGGACTATACGAAAAGGCGTCTAGCGGCGATTTTCATCTTCAAAACTTTAACCTCAAATATCTCGAAAACGGTTAGAGATATCGGATCGCGCTTTTCACCATTCGATTCGCGTCAAAATGCGCGTCTGATGATATATTAGAAGGCTCTAGCGGCGTTTAATTTTTCAAAACTTTGACCTCAAATATCTCGGAAACGGGTAGAGATATCGAAGCGCGCTCCTCGCCATTCGATTCCCCGTCGGAAGGCGCTTCTAGTGGTCACCTCGCGGTCGTTTTCAAGTTTCAAACTTTGAACGCCCATATCTCGAGAACGGTAATAGCTAGAGGGACGCGCGCGGCGCCGTTCGATTCCTCTCGATGAGACGCTTCTTTTGACCTATAACTTGTTGGGGCTATCTCCACGTTTAGGCTATTTTTCAGCGATTTTTGCTTAAATTTTCCATCAAAATTCCGGTTTTTTGCCCATATCTCCGGAACGGAGACCGCTAGCGCCACGGCGCTTTCAAATATGGAATCCTCGTCGAAATACGCGTCCGACAGTATATAATAAGTTAGGGTTGCGGTGCCTTCGTTCTGCCCGAAATAGCAGGTATATGTGCCTGGGTAATAAATAGGCCCAAGAAACGCGTGTTTTTTTCGTCTCTTCAACATAACTCCGGAACGGCAGTAGCTAGGGCGTTCTGCTTGGTCTCAAAAGATCCGGCGCGACCAGGGGAACACGCTGGACGCCGCTAGACGCAATCGGAAGCGTAGTTCGCTCGCAAATTAAGAATTTTAGGTCGAAAAATAAGGAAATTTAACGATTTTTACCACATTTTTGCGAATATCTCGAGAACGGTTAGAGATATCGAGTTCCGGTTTTTTGTGTTCGATTCCCCGATAAAATGCGCTTCTGATGGACTATACGGAAAGGCTCTAGCGGCGATTTTCATCTTCAAAACTTTAACCTCAAATATCTCGAAAACGGTTAGAGATATCGGATCGCGCTTTTCACCATTCGATTCGCCGTCAAAATGCGCGTCTGATGGATCATATTAGAAGGCTCTAGCGGCGTTTTAATTTTTCAAAACTTGACCTCAAATATCTCGGAACGGGTAGAGATATCGAAGCGCGCTCCTCGCCATTCGATTCCCGTCGGAAGGCGTTCTAGTGGTCACCTCGCGGTCGTTTTCAAGTTTCAAACTTTGAACGCCCATATCTCGAGAACGGTAATAGCTAGAGGGACGCGCGCGGCGCGCAGTTCGATTCTGCTCGATGAAGACTTCTTTTGACCTATAATTGTTGGGGCTATCTCCAGTTTAGGCTACTTTTCAGCGATTTTTGCTTAAATTTTCCATCAAAATTCCGGTTTTTTGCCCATATCTCCGGAACGGAGACCGCTAGCGCCACGGCGCTTTCAAATATGGAATCCTCGTCGAAATACGCGTCCGACAGTATATAATAAGTTAGGGTTGCGGTGCCTTCGTTCTGCCCGAAATAGCAGGTATATGTGCCTGGGTAATAAATAGGCCCAAGAAACGCGTGTTTTTTTCGTCTCTTCAACATAACTCCGGAACGGCAGTAGCTAGGGCGTTCTGCTTGGTCTCAAAAGATCCGGCGCGACCAGGGGAACACGCTGGACGCCGCTAGAACCGAATCGGAACGTAGTTCGCTCGCAATTAAGAATTTTAGGTCGAAAAATAAGGAATTTAACGATTTTTACACATTTTTGCGAATATCTCGAGAACGGTTAGAGATATCGAGTTCCGGTTTTCTGCGTTCGATTCCCCGATAAAATGCGCTTCTGATGGACTATACGAAAAGGCTCTAGCGGCGATTTTCATCTTCAAAACTTTAACCTCAAATATCTCGAAAACGGTTAGAGATATCGGATCGCGCTTTTCACCATTCGATTCGCCGTCAAAATGCGCGTCTGATGGATCATATTAGAAGGCTCTAGCGGCGTTTTAATTTTTCAAAACTTTGACCTCAAATATCTCGGAAACGGGTAGAGATATCGAAGCGCGCTCCTCGCCATTCGATTCCCCGTCGGAAGGCGCTTCTAGTGGTCACCTCGCGGTCGTTTTCAAGTTTCAAAACTTTGAACGCCATATTTCGAGAACGGTAATAGCTAGAGGGACGCGCGGGCGCCGTTCGATTCCTCTCGATGAGACGCTTCTTTTGACCTATAATTCTTGGGGCTATCTCACGTTTAGCTACTTTTCAGCGATTTTGCTTAAATTTTCCATCAAAATTCCGGTTTTTTGCCCATATCTCGGAAGCGAGACCGCTAGCGCCACGGCGCTTTCAAATATGGAATCCTCGTCGAAATACGCGTCCGACAGTATATAATAAGTTAGGGTTGCGGTGCCTTCGTTCTGCCCGAAATAGCAGGTATATGTGCCTGGGTAATAAATAGGCCCAAGAAACGCGTGTTTTTTTCGTCTCTTCAACATAACTCCGGAACGGCAGTAGCTAGGGCGTTCTGCTTGGTCTCAAAAGATCCGGCGCGACCAGGGGAACACGCTGGACGCCGCTAGAACCGAATCGGAAGGTAGTTCGCTCCGCAAATTAAGAATTTATGGTCGAAAATAAGGAAATTAACGATTTTTACACATTTTGCGAAATCTCGAGAACGGTTAGAGATATCGAGTTCCGGTTTTTTGTGTCGATTCCCCGATAAAATGCGCTTCTGATGGACTATACGGAAAGGCTCTAGCCGATTTCATCTTCAAAACTTTAACCTCAAATATCTCGAAACGGTTAGAGATATCGGATCGCGCTTTCACCATTCGATTCGCCGTCAAAATGCGCGTCTGATGGATCATATTAGAAGGCTCTAGCGGCGTTTTAATTTTTCAAAACTTTGACCTCAAATATCTCGGAAACGGGTAGAGATATCGAAGCGCGCTCCTCGCCATTCGATTCCCCGTCGGAAGCGTTCTAGTGGTCACCTCGCCGGTCGTTTTCAAGTTTCAAACTTTGAACGCCCATATCTCGAGAACGGTAATAGCTAGAGGGACGCGCGCGGCGCCGTTCGATTCCTCTCGATGAGACGCTTCTTTTGACCTATAACTTGTTGGGGCTATCTCCACGTTTAGGCTATTTTTCAGCGATTTTTGCTTAAATTTTCCATCAAAATTCCGGTTTTTTGCCCATATCTCCGGAACGGAGACCGCTAGCGCCACGGCGCTTTCAAATATGGAATCCTCGTCGAAATACGCGTCCGACAGTATATAATAAGTTAGGGTTGCGGTGCCTTCGTTCTGCCCGAAATAGCAGGTATATGTGCCTGGGTAATAAATAGGCCCAAGAAACGCGTGTTTTTTTCGTCTCTTCAACATAACTCCGGAACGGCAGTAGCTAGGGCGTTCTGCTTGGTCTCAAAAGATCCGCGCGACCAGGGAACACGCTGGACGCCGCTAGAACCGAATCGGAACGGTAGTTCGCTCGCAAATTAAGAATTTTAGGTCGAAAAATAAGGAAATTTAACGATTTTTACACATTTTTGCGAATATCTCGAGAACGGTTAGAGATATCGAGTTCCGGTTTTCTGCGTTCGATTCCCCGATAAAATGCGCTTCTGATGGACTATACGAAAAGGCTCTAGCGGCGATTTTCATCTTCAAAACTTTAACCTCAAATATCTCGAAAACGGTTAGAGATATCGGATCGCGCTTTTCACCATTCGATTCGCCGTCAAAATGCGCGTCTGATGGATCATATTAGAAGGCTCTAGCGGCGTTTTAATTTTTCAAAACTTTGACCTCAAATATCTCGGAAACGGGTAGAGATATCGAAGCGCGCTCCTCGCCATTCGATTCCCCGTCGGAAGGCGCTTCTAGTGGTCACCTCGCGGTCGTTTTCAAGTTTCAAACTTTGAACGCCCATATCTCGAGAACGGTAATAGCTAGAGGGACGCGCGCGGCGCCGTTCGATTCCTCTCGATGAGACGCTTCTTTTGACCTATAACTTGTTGGGGCTATCTCCACGTTTAGGCCATTTTTCAGCGATTTTTGCTTAAATTTTCCATCAAAAATTCCGGTTTTTGCCCATATCTCCGGAACGGAGACCGCTAGCGCCACGGCGCTTTCAAATATGGAATCCTCGTCGAAATACGCGTCCGACAGTATATAATAAGTTAGGGTTGCGGTGCCTTCGTTCTGCCCGAAATGGCAGGTATATGTGCCTGGGTAATAAATAGGCCCAAGAAACGCGTGTTTTTTTCGTCTCTTCAACATAACTCCGGAACGGCAGTAGCTAGGGCGTTCTGCTTGGTCTCAAAAGATCCGGCGCGACCAGGGGAACACGCTGGACGCCGCTAGAACCGAATCGGAACGGTAGTTCGCTCGCAAATTAAGAATTTTAGGTCGAAAAATAAGGAAATTTAACGATTTTTACACATTTTTGCGAATATCTCGAGAACGGTTAGAGATATCGAGTTCCGGTTTTCTGCGTTCGATTCCCCGATAAAATGCGCTTCTGATGGACTATACGAAAAGGCTCTAGCGGCGATTTTCATCTTCAAAACTTTAACCTCAAATATCTCGAAAACGGTTAGAGATATCGGATCGCGCTTTTCACCATTCGATTCGCCGTCAAAATGCGCGTCTGATGGATCATATTAGAAGGCTCTAGCGGCGTTTTAATTTTTCAAAACTTTGACCTCAAATATCTCGGAAACGGGTAAAGATATCGAAGCGCGCTCCTCGCCATTTCGATTCCCGTCGGAAAGCGCTTCTAGTGGTCACCTCGCGGTCGTTTTCAAGTTTCAAACTTTGAACGCCCATATCTCGAGAGAACGGTAATAGCTAGAGGGACGCGCGCGGCGCCGTTCGATTCCTCTCGATGAGACGCTTCTTTTGACCTATAACTTGTTGGGCTATCTCCACGTTTAGGCTACTTTTCAGCGATTTTGCTTAAATTTTCCATCAAAATTCGGTTTTTTGCCCATATCTCCGGAACGGAGACCGCTAGCGCCACGGCGCTTTTCAAATATGGAATCCTCGTCGACATACGCGTCCGACAGTATATAATAAGTTAGGGTTGCGGTGCCTTCGTTCTGCCGAAATGGCAGGTATATGTGCCTGGGTAATAAATAGGCCAAGAAACGCGTGTTTTTTTCGTGAACCATTGACCCATTACCCATTCTCGTGCTAACCGTCGTAATGTCTGGACATATTTTCCGTTCCAGACACTTTTATCTGTTGTGTCTTATCATCTGGCTACATTCTAAGCTTATTTCTAAGCGTTTGGTTATTTTAATCGGCAGATTGTTCGACAATTGTCTCTCGACAATGATTTCGGTCGGTATTTTTCCGACTAATTTTTGACCATTTTCTGATCTTTGACAACGGTTAATTTCTAACCGTATTTATTTCCTCAATCTGTCGTATATCTATTTTAAATTTCCAATTCGAACACAACAGAATTAGCACGAGTCTTGTTCATATACATCTATCTCTGGTAAACAAGTTTTTGTCCGCTCTGGTTTTTATCGTGCCATACTTTTAAGTTGGTGCACGCAATTTATTGCGATTTTATTTATACATTTGTGTGTTTAACACATTTTATTTGTCGCATATACCAGAGATAAATTTTATTTTACTTTTGTTGTTTGTCTGTCGACAACTAAGTTTTTTGTTCTTTACAAATACGTTTGGCTGTGATATCTGTGTACTCTCTGTTCGTTTTATTTATACAATAATTTTATTTTTACAATAATTTTATTTTAAATTGGCCCACAGATTAATTTATTTTATTTGAGATCTTTTTCGTGATTTTTCGGCCGGGTGTGGGACTATACATCCCATTACCCGGTCCGTTATACTTTTGCATTTGATTGCCGTTGAGGGCAATTTTTTCGGCTCTTAACTTATATTCTAAGTTAATATACACGTGCTTACCTGCTCTTGTGTCTCTTGCTTGAGGGGATAAGATGTCTTTGACGTGTAGAACACCGACATGCGAAAGATGTTAATGCGGCTTCTGCTCAAAATGAACGCTTGGATGATACTCCGATTCCTAGTCGGGCTTCCTCGCGTGTAGGTGGTTTTTTAACCCAGACGTCGACTGACGCAGCTTCTTCATTGATTATGAGAGTTTTTCTAACGACGATATTATGATTTTAATGAAAATTTACACGATATTTTGCATAGACGAAACCAACTATTGTGAATGATTGGCAGAGAACAGCTGAAATTGCGGCTGCCATTAAAATTCCGACCCTGTCTTTGAGGACACGGATTCATCCCCGCCCTTCCACGCATCACTGGTGGAGTCAGAACCTATCAGTTCTGCTCAAGCGTCTGGGATCTCTGTCCCAGCACTCCTAAGAGGAGAAAGGAAAACAGGGTCAATACTAATCGAAATATTGACGCAATCGAGATCGCGCCTGCTAGTCAGCCCCCTCCTTTGGCTAAACCTGCACCTAAGGGTGACAAGCCAACCCGAACTCGTCCACTAGCCGCTTCTAAGCCCCAGCCAAAAAATCTACTGTTGGCGGGGGTGATGCTAACATTTCTGTTAACAATAAGATCCCACCATTGTCTTGAGGGATAAGTCTCGCTGGCCTCTAGCTCGCCAGCTGATTGATAGTGCGGGCCATCGCTTCGTCAAGGCTCAAACATCCCCGACGGCATCCGGGTGTACCCGGCTAGTGAGGGGGATTTTAGAGGGGTCACTAAGACATTTGATATTAATAACATCCCATACCATACGTATCAACTCCCCTCAGAAAAACTACTCAAGGTAGTTCTGAGGGGGTTCCCAAGAACTTAGCGAAGAGGATGTTATTCTAGACTCAATAAGGCAGGCTTCAATCCTGAGGGGTGGTCCGGATGAAACGGTTTAATTCCGGCCGCCCCATGCCAATGGTGATCGTTAGTATTTCACGCGACCAAAATAAGATTTATGAGATAACCAAGATTGTAGATATCGAGTTGTAGCCGAGCCCTTAAAATCTAGACCTGTTGTGGGCCAATGTTATCGATGCCTACGCTTGGGCACGCACAAAGTCGGTGCACTGCCAGAGCGCTGTGTGAAGTGCGGGCAGGGCCATCGTGCCAGAGAATGCCCTAAGGCGCCAGACGCTCCTCCCACTTGCGCCAATTGTAATGGCGAACACCCTGCCAATTACAGAGGGTGCAAAAGTTCCTAAGCCGAGAATCATCCCCTAAGATCTGAATAGGCCTGCACCGGATTCTACCCCGGGTCAAAGTCAGGTCAAATATCAAGCCAGAACACCAACGGCAAACAGACCTTACGTTTGCGCAGATGGCGTCCAGACAACAAGCACACACCATCGGGTGCTAAGACTCCTCCAGGCCTGGGGGGGGGGGGCACGGGCGTGGGGGTGTTTCTAAACCCGCCACCCCGCCCGGAAAGAAGACCCCTGGTCCTAAGGTTTCCGGGACGGTGTCTGGTCGGCTGCCTGGGGGCGTGGACATCATTTCGATGCTCGACGCCCTCCAGACTCTCGCAGCCTCTCTAAATTCGGCGGTGAACCAACTTAAGGTTATACTCCCACTTGCCCCTCCCCATGAGTGATCTCCGGACTGGTCGGGGGGTGAAGTTTATGTCTTGGAATGCGTATGGTCTAAAAAAAAAAGGGGGAAGTTTCGGAGGCTCTCGAAGATACGACGTCGATGTCCTTCTCTTGGGAGACATGGCTGAGGCCCTCAGACCGTTTAAGATCCAGAACTACCGCTTCTATCGCTCTGATAGAGTGGGTGCTGGCGGTGGCGGGACCGCAATTGCGATCCGCCAACTCTTCGCCATTCATTGTTACCACCTCATGCTCTTCGCTCTCTCGAGGCGACGGCCATACTCCTCGAATTGGACGGCATGTCCGTCAGGTTGGTGTCGGTTTACGCCCCGCCCTCGCGGGATTTCTGTTCGGACGACTACCGACGCTCTTCGACGCTACTGTTCGGTCGTACTAGCGGGGGACCTCAATGCTAAACATCACAGCTGGGGTTGTAGGTCTCCAACGCTTTTGGTAACAGCTTCTAGAGCTGCTAGAGTCGGACAATATTGTCATACATCCGCCGACGGCCCACTTACTTCAGGGGTGGAGTGCGACCGGACATGTTAGATTATGTTCTGAGCAAAGATCTTGCCTGCTCGTTTTATGTTGAGAGCGTTTCGGACCTTTCGTCCGACCACAATCCATCTTGTTTGAGATGGGGGCGGGGCCTGTCGAGGATGGATCGTCCTTAGGAGGGCGATCGATTGGGCAAAGTTCAGGTCGAGGTTGCCTCTGCGGAGAGGACTGTTTCCTGTCTCCCGCGCTCCATTCTGGAGGTTGGACGCGGCTGCCAACAGCATTGTCGAGGTTGTGGCATCCTCAGTGGAGGGCGCTTCTACTTTTCGCGCCCCGACGCGGGAGCGCTGGCTGCCTACGGGGCTTGAAAGAGCTCATTGCGAAAAAGCGCGCTGCTGTGAAGCGCGCCAGAAACACTCTCTGGCCTGCTCATAAGGCCAATTGCAAACCTTTATATCAAGAAGGTACGAACCGAGTTGGCCGAGTTTCATAATGAACAGTGGCTGTCCCGCCTTGCCTCCTTAAATGCCGGCGATATTCTTTTGTGGAAGATGACTAGATCCCTTAAGCGTGGACCGGCGCATTCCCGCGCCCCTCAACTTCATGGGTCCAGGGTCTAGTCACCGACGAGCCTGGTTTATCTTGAGGTGCATGCTGACCACCTCGAGTCGTTTGGCTCTGCTCCCGACGTGGACTCCTCTGACGAGGAGGATGAGGAAGTTCTTTCTGTCGTGTCGCCATTTCTTACATCCAGGGGCACGAGCCTCTACCTCGAACATCGGTTAGAAGAGGTGGCACAATTATTAAAAATCTAAAGACTGGTAAAGCTCCGGGCCAAGACGGCATTTCTCAAAAGCCCTCAAGGCACCTCCCTTCCACCGTCGTGGAGGTTTTAACCCGCATAATCAATGCCATCTTGCATTTTTCGTATTTCCCGTCCACCTGGAAGCACGCCGCCGTAATTGCCATACCCAAGCCTGGGAAAGATCAGCTGTTCCCCCAAAACTACCGTCCGATAAGCCTCCTCTCCACTCTATCTAAAGTAGCCGAGGCAGTCATCCTTTCCCGCCTACGCGATGACATGTCATTAATCAATCCGCTCCCTGATGAGCAATTTGGCTTCAGAGCGGGCCTCTCAACCGACTTCCAGCTCTTTCGGTTGACTGAAGCCATCAGGGACGGCTTCGAGAGGAAGGAAACAACTGTGGCGGTATTTTTGGACTTCGAGAAGGCTTTCGATTCGGTGTGGCACGACGGCGTGTTATGCAAGATGGCGAGCATTGGAATCAACCCCGGTATGACTAAACTCATCCAGTCTTACCTAACGGGTCGCACGTTTTCAGTGAGGGTTGGAAGTGCCTACTCTTCGGTACGCCCTATCGGTTCGGGAGTCCCTCAGGGCTCTCTCCTTGGTCCGGAGCTATTTATAATTTTCACTAGCGATATCCCCCATCATCCGGGGGTTGGGCTCGCAATGTATGCTGACGATACGGCCGTCTACGCGACCGGGAGAAATGAGAACATGCTCATCCGGCGCGTCCAGGCGGCTGTGGATGGTATTGTTCGTTGGGCTGAAAGGTGGAAGTTAAAGATTAACCCTACCAAATCCGTTGCTGTCAGATTCACTCGAAAAAGAACGGTACCGGCGGACAGAATAGAAGTGGACGGGAACGTCATCCCGTGGGGGGGACCGGGTGAGATACCTGGGGCTCCTCCTTGACCGTGGCCTTACTTTTCAACATCACGTTAAGGAAGCGAAGGATCGGTTTCAGGCTGCGAAAATCCAACTTATGCCATTACTAGCCAGGCGGAGCAAACTTGACTTTAAGTCTAAGTTGTTGCTCTACACCGCATGCTTGAGACCGATCCTTACATACGGGGCGCTCGCCCTCTGTACGATGGCCGAGACACACCTCACCACCATGGAGGTCTTGCAGAATCGCATGTTGCGACTCATTGTCGGGGCCCCATGGATGGTGAGGAACCAGCAACTACGTAACGACCTGGCGATACCTTCTCTAAAGGACCATCTGCTCGGTTTGGCCACCCGGTCATGGATGAGGGCGAGTGAGTCTTCGAACCCCTTATTGGCCACTGTCATTGAGCCCCAGGCCACCAAGAGTCCTGGTCCGTCGAATTCGAGACCGTTTGAATCTTCCCGCTGAAAGGGAAGTCGCGATCTGACGCAGTAGGAAGGGCACAACTCATTGAGTGCCAATAAATATTCTGCCACTTCATTAATTGAATTCGCCGGCGAGACAGGCAATCGCCGAAACAAGAGGACAAAGATGCCCAAAAGACTATGTCTGGCATCGGAAAGATATTGCGACCGATGATGTTTTTTTCGTCTCTTCAACATAACTCCGGAACGGCAGTAGCTAGGGCGTTCTGCTTGGTCTCAAAAGATCCGGCGCGACCAGGGGAACACGCTGGACGCCGCTAGAACCGAATCGGAACGGTAGTTCGCTCGCAAATTAAGAATTTTAGGTCGAAAAATAAGGAAATTTAACGATTTTTACACATTTTTGCGAATATCTCGAGAACGGTTAGAGATATCGAGTTCCGGTTTTCTGCGTTCGATTCCCCGATAAAATGCGCTTCTGATGGACTATACGAAAAGGCTCTAGCGGCGATTTTCATCTTCAAAACTTTAACCTCAAATATCTCGAAAACGGTTAGAGATATCGGATCGCGCTTTTCACCATTCGATTCGCCGTCAAAATGCGCGTCTGATGGATCATATTAGAAGGCTCTAGCGGCGTTTTAATTTTTCAAAACTTTGACCTCAAATATCTCGGAAACGGGTAGAGATATCGAAGCGCGCTCCTCGCCATTCGATTCCCCGTCGGAAGGCGCTTCTAGTGGTCACCTCGCGGTCGTTTTCAAGTTTCAAACTTTGAACGCCCATATCTCGAGAACGGTAATAGCTAGAGGGACGCGCGCGGCGCCGTTCGATTCCTCTCGATGAGACGCTTCTTTTGACCTATAACTTGTTGGGGCTATCTCCACGTTTAGGCTATTTTTCAGCGATTTTTGCTTAAATTTTCCATCAAAATTCCGGTTCTCTTGCCCTATCTCCGGAACGGAGAACCGCTAGCGCCACGGCGCTTCAAATATGGAATCCTCGTCGAAATACGCGTCCGACAGTATATAATAAGTTAGGGTTGCGGTGCCTTCGTTCTGCCCGAAATGGAGGGTATATGTGCCTGGTAATAAATAGGCCCAAGAAAACGCGGTGTTTTTTTTCGTCTCTTCAACATAACTCCGGAACGGCAGTAGCTAGGGCGTTCTGGCTTGGTCTCAAAAAGATCCGGCCGCGACCAGGGAAACACGCTGGACGCCGCTAGAACCGAATCGGAACGGTAGTTCGCTTCGCAAATTTAAGAATTTTAGGTCGAAAAAATAAGGAAATTTAACGTATTTTAACACATTTTTTGCGAATTATCGCGAGAACGGTTAGAGATATCGAGTTCCGGTTTTCTGCGTTCGATCCCCGATAAAATGCGGCTTCTGATGGACTATACGAAAGGCTCTAGCGGCGATTTTCATCTTCAAAACTTTAACCTCAAATATCTCGAAAACGGTTAGAGATATCGGATCGCGCTTTTCACCATTCGATTTCGCCGTCAAAATGCGCGTCTGATGGATCATATTAGAAGGCTCTAGCGGCGTTTTTAATTTTTTCAAAACTTGACCTCAAATATCTCGGAAACGGGTAGAGATATCGAAGCGCGCTCCTCGCCATTCGATTCCCCGTTCGGAAGGCGCTTCTAGTGGTCACCTCGCGGTCGTTTCAAGTTTCAAACTTTGAACGCCCATATCTCGAGAAACGGTAATAGCTAGAGGACGCGCGCGCGCCGTTCGATTCCTCTCGATGAGACGCTTCTTTTGACCTATAACTTGTGGGGCTATCTCCACGTTTAGGCTATTTTTCAGCGCATTTTTGCTAAATTTTTCCATCAAAAATTCCGGTTTCTTGCCCATATCTCCGGAACGGAGACCGCTTAGCGCCACGGCGCTTTCAAATATGAATCTCGTCGAAATACGCGTCCGACAGTATATATAATAAGTTAGGGTTGCGTGCCTTCGTTCTGCCCGAAATGGCAGGTATATGTGCCTTGGTAATAAATAGGCCCAAGAAACGCGTTGTTTTTTTCGTCTCTTCAACATAACTCCGGAACGGCAGTAGCTTGGGCGTTCTGCTTGGTCTCAAAAGATCCGGCGCGACCAGGGGAACCACGCTGGACGCCGCTAGAACCGAATCGGAACGGTAGTTCGCTCGCAAATTAAAATTTTAGGTCGAAAAATAAGGAAATTTAACGATTTTTACACATTTTTGCGATATCTCGAGAACGGTGAGAGATATCGAGTTCCGGTTTTCTGCGTTCGATTCCCCGATAAAAATGCGCTTCTGATGGACTATACGAAAAGGCTCTAGCGGCGATTTCATCTTCAAAACTTTAACCTCAAATATCTCGAAAACGGTTAGAGATATCGCGATCGCGCTTTTCACCATTCGATTCGCCGTCCAAAATGCGCGTCTGATGGATCTAATAATTAGAAGGCTCTAGCGGCGTTTTAATTTTTTCAAAACTTTGACCTCAAATATCTCGGAAAACGGGTAGAAGATATCGAAGCGCGCTCCTCGCCATTCGATTCCCCGTCGGAGAGCGCTTCTAGTGGTCACCTCGCGGCGTTTCAAGTTTCAAACTTTGAACGCCCATATCTCGAGAACGGTAATAGCTAGAGGGACGCGCGCGGCCGCCGTTCGATTCCTCTCGATTGAGACGCTTCTTTTGACCTATAACTTGTTGGGGCTATCTCCACGTTTAGGCTACTTTTCAGCGATTTTTGCTTTAAATTTTCCATCAAAATTCCGGTTTTTTGCCCATATCTCCGGAACGGAGACCGCTAGCGCCACGGCGCTTTCAAATATGGAATCCTCGTCGAAATACGCGTCGACAGTATATAATAAGTTAGGGTTGCGGTTGCCTTCGTTCTGCCCGAAATGGCAGGTATATGTGCCTGGGTAATAAATAGCCCAAGAAACCGCGTGTTTTTCGTCTTTCAACATAAGCTCCGGAACGCAGTAGCTAGGGGTTCTGCTTGGTCTCAAAAGATCCGGCGCGACCAGGAACACGCTGGACGCCGCTAGAACCGAATCGAAACGGTAGTTCCTCGCAAATTAAGAATTTTAGGTCGAAAAAATAAGGAAATTTTAACGATTTTTACACATTTTTGCGATATCTCGAGAACGGTTAGAGATATCGAGTTCCGGTTTTCTGCGTTCGATTCCCCGATAAAATGCGCTTCTGATGGACTATACGAAAAGGCTCTAGCGGCGATTTTCATTCTTCAAAAACTTTAACCTCAAAATCTCGGAAAACGGTTAAGAATATCGGATCGCGCTTTTCACCATTCGATTCGCCGTCAAAATGCGCGTCTGATGGATCATATTAGAAGGCTCTAGCGGCGTTTTAATTTTTCAAAACTTTGACCTCAAATATCTCGGAAACGGGTAGAGATATCGAAGCGCGCTCCTCGCCATTCGATTCCCGTCGGAAAGGCGCTTCTAGTGGTCACCTCGCGGTCGTTTATCAAGTTTCAACTTTGAACGCCCATATCTCGAGAAGTAATAGCTAGAGGGACGCGGCGCGGCGCGTTCGATTTCTCTCGATGAGACGCTTCTTTTGACCTATAACTTGTTGGGGCTATTTCCACGTTTTAGGCCATTTTCAGCGATTTTTGCTTAAATTTTCATCAAAATTCGCGGTTTTTTGCCCATATCTCCGGAACGGAGACCGCTAGCGCCACGGCGCTTTCAAATATGGAATCCTCGTCGAAATACGCGTCCCGACAGTATTATAATAAGTTAGGGTTGCGGTATCCTTCGTTCTGCCCGAATGGCAGGTATATGTGCCTGGTAATAATTAGCCCAAGAAACGCGGTTTTTTTTCGTCTCTTCAACATAACTCCGGAACGGCAGTAGCCTTAGGCGTTCTGCTTGGTCTCAAAAGATCCGGCGGCGGACCAGGGAACACGCTGGACGTCGCTAGAACCGAATCGGACCGTAGTTCGCTCGCAAATTAAAGATTTTAAGGTCGAAAAATAAGGAAATTAACGATTTTTACAACATTTTTGCGATTATCTCGATAACGGTTAGACGATATCGAGTTCCGTTTTCTGCGTTCGATTCCCCGATAAAATGCGCTTCTGATGGACTATACGAAAAGGCTAGCGGCGATTTTCATTTCAAAACTTTAACTCAAATATCTCAGAAAACGGTTAGAGATATCGGATCGCGCTTTTCACCATTCGATCGCCGTTAAAATTTGCGCGTCTGATGATCATATTAGAAGGTCTAGGGCGTTTTATTTTTTCAAAACTTTGACCTCAAAATATCTCGGAAACGGTGTAGGATATCGAAGCGCCTCCTCGCCATTCGATTCCCGTCGGAAGGCGCTTCTAGTGGTCACCTCGCGGTCGTTTTCAAAGTTTCAAACTTTGAACGCCCATATCTCGAGAACGGTAATAGCTAGAGGGACGCGCGCGGGCGCGCGTTCGATTCCTCTCGATAGACGCTTCTTTGACCTATAACTTTGTTGGCTATCTCCACGTTTAGGCCATTTTTCAGCGATTTTTGCTTAAATTTCCTCCATCAAAATTCCGGTTTCTTGCCCATATCCCGGAACGGAGACGCTAGCGCCACGGGCTTTCAAATATGAGATCCTCGGTCGGAATACGCGTCCGACAGTATATATATAAGTTAGGGTTGCGGTGCCTTCGTTCTGCCCGAAATGGCAGGTATATGTGCCTGGGTAATAAATAGGCCAAGAAACGCGTGTTTTTTTCGTCTCTTCAACATAACTCCGGAACGGCAGTAGCTAGGGCGTCTGCTTGTCTCAAAAGATCCGGCGCGACCGGGAACACGCTGGACGCGCTAGATACGAATCGGAACGGTAGTTCGCTCGCCAAATTAATATTTTGGTCGAAAAATAAGGAATTTAACGATTTTTACACATTTGCGAATATTCCGAAACGGTTGAGATATCGAGTTCCTGGTTTTCTGCGTTCGATTTCCCGATAAAATGCGCTTCTTATGGCTATACGAAAAGCTTAGGGCGATTTTCATCTTCTTAAAACTTTAACCTCAAAATCTCTTAAAACGGTTAGAGATATACGTATCGGCGCTTTTCACCATTCGATTCGCCGTCAAAATGCGCGTCGATGGTATATTAGGAAGGCTCTAGCGGCCGTTTTATTTTTCAAAAACTTTGACTCAAATTTATCTGATATACGGTTAGAGATAATCGAAGCGCGCTCCTCGCATTCGATTCCCCGTCGAAGGCGCTTCTATTGTCACCTCGCGGTCGTTTTCAAGTTTCAAACTTTGAACGCCCATATCTCGAAACGTAATAGCTAGAGGGAGCGCGCGGCGCCGTTTGATTCCTCTCGATGAGACGCTTTTTTGACCTATAACTTGTTGGTCTATTCAGTTTAGGCTTTTTTCAGCGATTTTTGCTTAAATTTTCCATCAAAATTTCGGTTTTTTTTCCCATATCTCTTGAACGGAGACCGCTAGCGCACGCGCTTTTCAAATATGGAATCCTCGTCGAAATACGCGTCCGACAGTATATAATAAGTTAGGGTTGCGGTGCTTCGTTCTGCCCGAAATGGCAGGTATATGTGCCTGGTTTGTAAATAAGGCCTCTATATATATGTTTTTTTTTTTTTCGTCTCTTTAACATAACTCCGAACGGCATAGCTAGGGCGTTTTCTGTTGGTCTAAAAGATCCGGCGCGACCAGGGGAACACGTGGACGCCGCTAGAACGGAATCGGAACGTAGTTTCGCTCGCAAATTAAGAATTTTAGTCGAATATATAATTTAATATTTTAACGATTTTTACACATTTTGCGAATATCCGTTATGTTAGAGATATCGAGTTCCGGTTTTCTGCGTTCGATTCCCCGATAAAATGCGTTTCTGATGGATATACGAAAAGGCTCTAACGGCGATTTCATCTTCAAAACTTTAACTAAAATATCCGGACCACGGTTAGATTCTCGGATCGCCTTTTCACCTTCGATTCGCCGTCAAAATGCGCGTCTGATGGATCATATTAGAAGCTCTAGCGGCGTTTTAATTTTTCAAAATCTTTGACCTCAAATATCTCGGAACCGGTAGAGGATATCGAAGCGCGCCCTCGCCATTCGTTCCCCTCGGAAGGTCGCTTCTAGTGGTCATCTCGCGGTCGTTTTCAAGTTTCAAACTTTGAACGCCCATATCTCGAGACTAGGTAATAGCTTAGAGGGACGCCGTGTCGCCTTTCGATTCCTCCGATGAGAGGTTCTTTTACCTATACTTGTTGGGGCTATCTCCACGTTAGGCCATTTTTCAGCGATTTTGCTTAAATTTCCATAAATTCGTTTTTTTGATATTCCGAAGGAGACGCTAGCGCCACGGCGCTTCAAATATGGATCTGTCTATATCGGTCGAAGTATATAATAGTTAGGGTTGCGGTGCTTCGTTCTGCCGAATTAGGTATTGTGTGGGTTATAAATGGCCAGAAGCGGTTTTTTCGTTTTCAACCATAATCTCGGAACGGAGTATAGGGCGTTCGTTGGTTAAAGATCGGCCGACGGGGAACCGTGGAGCGTAGAAGCATTGGAACTGTTTCGCTCGCAATAGAATTTTTAGTGAAAATAAGGATTTAATTTTTTACACATTTTTTTGGACTATTCGAGAGTTAGGTTGGGTTCGGTTCTGGTTATTCGATAAATGGCTTCGATGCTATACGAAAGGTCTAGCGCGTTTTCTTTCAATTTAACTCAAATTCCACGGTTTAGATTATCGGATGCGTTCATTCGATTCGCTAAATGCGGTTGATGTCGATATTAGAGGCTTAGGGGTTTAATTTTTCAAAACTTTACCTCATATTGGAACGGGTGAGTATTCGCGCGCTTCCTCGCATTCGATTCCGTCGGAAGGGTTCTAGTGTCACCTGGGGTCGTTTTCAGTTTCAAACTTTTGCGCCATTTCGAGAACGGTAATGCAGGGGACGGCGTGCGCCGGTTGATTCCTCTCGATGAGACGTTTCTTGACTATACTTGTTGGTACTCACGTTAGGCCATTTTTCAGGATTTTGCTTAATTTTTCCATAAAATTCCGGTTTTTGCCCTATATTCGGGAAGGAGACGCTAGGCACGGCGTTTCAAATATGGATCTCGTCGAAATAGGCGTCGCCAGTATAATAAGTTAGGGTGGGTGCTTCGTTCTCCGAATGGAGGTATGTGTGGGTATAAATAGGCCAGAAACGGTTGTTTTTTTGTCTCTCAACATTAACTCGACGGCAGTACTAGGGTTCTGTTGGTCAAAGATGGCGGCAGGGGACACGCTGACGCGCTAGAACGATCGGAAGGTATTCTCTCGAATTAAGAATTTTGTGAAAAATAAGGAATTTTAACGATTTTACATTTTTGCGAATATCTGAGAACGTAGAGATATCGAGTTCGGTTTCTGGTTCGTTCCCGATAAATGCGCTTTGATGGACTATAGAAGGTCTCTGGCGATTTTTCTTCAAAACTTTACCCTAAAATATTCGAAACGGTTAGGATATGATGGTTTTCCCATTCTATTCGCGTAAAATGCGTTGATGGATTATTAGAAGGTCTAGGGGTTTTAATTTTTCAAACCTTTGCTAAATATTGGAAGGGGTAGAGTCGAACGCGTGCATTCATTCGTCGTGAAGGCGCTTCTAGTTGTCTCGCGGTCGTTTTAAGTTTAACTTTGACCCATATCTCGGACTGTAATAGCTAGGACCCGTGGCGCGTTCGATTTTCGGAGAGCTTCTTTTGACTATAATTGTGGGGCTATCTCCACGTTTAGGCTCTTTTTCAGCGATTTTTGCTTAATTTCATCAACTTCGGTTTTTTGCCATATCTGGAACGGAGAGTAGCCACGGGCTTTAATATGGAATCTCGTCGAAATACGCGTCGACAGTATATATTAAGTTAGGGTTGGGTGGTTCGTTCTGCGAAGCAGGTATTGTTGCCTGGGTATAATAGCCAAACGCGGCTTTTTTCGTCTCTTAACAAACTCCGACGGCAGTAGCTAGGGCGTTCTGCTTGGTCTCAAAATCCGCGGACAGGGGAATAGCCTGGACGCGCTAGACGAATCGGAGGTGTTCGTGCAATTAAGAATTTTAGGTGAAGATAAGGAAATTTAACGATTTTTAAATTTTTGCGATATTCGAGAAGGTTAGAGTATGAGTTCGTTTTCGCGTTGTTCCGTTAAAATGCGCTTCTGTGGACTTATCGAGGTCTAGCGATTTTATTTAAAATTTATAATTTGAAACGGTTAGAGATATGGATGCGCTTTCATTCATTGCGTAAAATTGCGTGATGGATATTTAGAAGCTTAGGGCGTTTTATTTTTCAAAACTTTGACCTCAAATTTGGAACGGGTAGAGATATGAAGCGCGCTCTCCCATTCGATCCCGTGGGAAGGGCTCTAGTGGTCCTCGCGTGTTTTCAATTTCAAACTTTAAACGCCCATATCTCGAGACGTAATAGTAGAGGACGCGGCGGCGCGTTCGTTTTCGATGAGACGCTTTTTTGACTATAACTTGTTGGGGTATCTCAGTTTAGCCATTTTCAGGATTTTGCTTAAATTTTCCATCAAATCCGGTTTTTTGCCATATCGGAACGGAGCGTGCGCCAGGCGCTTTCCAATATGGATTCCTCGCGAATACCGCGTCGACGTATATATAAGTTAGGTGCGGGCTTCGTTTTGCCGAATGGCAGGTATATGTGTGGGTAATAATAGGAGAAGGTGTTTTTTTCGTCTCTTCACATAATCGGAACGGCGTGTAGCTTTGCTTGGTCTCAAAGTATCGGGGACCAGGGAACGCTGGCGCGTAGAACGCATCGGAGGTAGTTCGCTCGCAATTAGAATTTTAGGTGGAAAAAGGAAATTTACCGATTTTTAACATTTTGCGATATTGGAAGGTTAAGTATTCGAGTTCCGTTTTTCTGCGTTCGATTTCCGTGATAAAATGGCGTTCTGATGGACTACTACCGAGGCTCTAGCGGCGATTTTCATCTTAAAACTTTAACCTTAAATATCTGGGAAACGGTTAGAGATATCGGATCGCGCTTTTCACCATTCGATTCGCCGTCAAAATGCGCGTCTGATGGATAATATAGAAGGCTCTAGCGTTCGTTTTAATTTTTTCAAACTTTGACCTCAAATATCTCGGAACGGGTAGAGATATCGACGCGCTCTCTCGCGATTCGATTTCCCGTCGGAAGGCGCTTCTAGTGGTTACCTGGCGGTTCGTTTTCAAGTTTCAAACTTTGAACGCCCATATCTCGAGAATCGGTAATAGCTAGAGGGCCGCGGCGGCCGTCGATTTCGCGATGAGACGCTTCTTTGACGTATAATGTGTTTGGGGTTATTCGACGTTTAGGCCATTTTTCAGCGATTTTTGCTTAATTTTCCATAAATTTCCGGTTTTTTTGCCATATTTCCGGAACGGAGACCGCTAGCGCCACGGCGCTTTCAAATTGGAATCCTCGTCGAAATACCGCTCCGACGTATATAATACGTTAGGTTTTCGGTGTTTTCGTTTCGGCCTGAAATGCAGGTTTATGTGCCTGGGTAATAAAAAGGCCCAGAAACGCGTCGTGTTTTTTCGTCTTTTAACATAACTCCGGAACGGCAGTAGTAGGGCGTTCTGCTTGGTCTCAAAATATCCGGCGCGACCAGCGGAAATGCTGGACGCTGCTAGACCGAATCGGAACGGTAGTTTGCTCGCAAAGTAACGATTTTTTGGGTGAAAAATAAGGAAATTACCTATTTTTGCACATTTTTTGCGAATATCTCGAAACGTAAAGATATCGAGTTCGGTTTTGCGTTCGATTCCCCGTCTCAATGCTCTTCTGATGGCTATCCTAGAAGGCTCTAGCGTCGATTTCATCTAAAAACTTTGACCTCAAAATCTCGGAAACGGTTAGAGATCGGACGTGCTTTTTTCATTGATTCGCCGTCGGGATGCGCGTCTGATGGATCCTATAAAGGCTTAGGGTCGTTTTTTTTTTCGAAATTTGACCCAAATATTCGGAACGGTTAGAGATATCGATCGCGCTTTTGTCATTCGTTTCCTCGTCGGAAGGCGCTTCTAGGTCCCCTTGCGGTCGTTTTTAAGTTTCAAACTTTGAACGCCATATCTCGAAACGTAATTGCTAGAGACGCGGCCGCGGCGTTCGATTCCTCTCGAGGTGATGCTCTTTTTTGTGTATACGTTGGGGTATCTCTCAGGTTAGCTATTTTTTAGCGATATTGCTAAAATTTTCGATCAAAATTCCGTTTTTTTGCCCATATTTCCGGAACGTTACCGCTAGCGCGTCGGCGCTTCAAAATGGAATCTCGTCGAAATACGCGTCCGACAGTGTTATAATAATTAGGTTTCTGTTCTTCGCCCGGACTCTATCTTAATGTCTGTTAATAAATAGGCAAGAAACGCGTGTTTTTTTCGTTTTTTAACATAACCCGGACGGCAGTAGCTAGGGGTTCTTCTTGGTCTCAAAATATTCGGCTCGACCAGGGGAACACGCTGCTGCCCTAGAACCGAATCGGAGCGGTAGTTTGCTCGCAAATTAAGGATTTAGGTGGTAAAATAAGGAATTTAACGATTTTTACATTTGCGAATATCTCGGAAACGGTTAGAGATATCGAGTTCCGGTTTTTCTGCATTCGATTCCCCGTTGCAATGCGCTTCTGTGGCTACCCTAGAAGGCTCTAGCGTCGATGTTCATCTCATAAACTTTGACCTCAAATATCTCGGAAACGGTTAGAGATATCGGATCTGCTTTTTTCGTTCGATTCGTTCTGTCATGATGCGCGTCTAACGTATAGGTATATTGGCTCTAGGGTGCGTTTTTTTTTCCGAATTTTGACCTCAATATCTCGGAAACGTTATATATATCGGATCGCGCTTCTCCCGTTGATTCCTCGTCGGAAGTGGCGTCTTATCTCTCGCGCTCTTTTTAGTTCAAACTTTGAACGCCCATATCTCTAGAACGGTAATGCTGGAGGACGCGCGTCGGGCCTTCGATTCCCCTCGATGAGACGCTTTCTTTTGACTATAACTTGTTTGGGCCTATCTCCACGTTTAGGCTATTTTTCAGCGATTTTTGCTTAAATTTTCCATTCTCAAAGAATTCCTGGCTCCTTATCTCGGAACGGAGACCGCAGCGCCACGGCGGTTTCAAGATGGAATCCTTCGTCGAAAATACGCGTTCCCGACGTATATAATAAGTTAGGGTTGCGGTGCTTCGTTCTGCCCGAAATAGCAGGTATATGTTCCTGGTAATAAATAAGGCCCAAGAAACGCGTGTTTTTTTTCGATCTCTTCAACATAACTCCGGAACGGGCAGTAGCTATAAAAAGCGGCTTCTGCTTGGTCTTCAAAAAGAGTCCGCGCGAGCCGGGGAACACGCTTGGTACGCCGGCTAGAGAACTGAATGCGGTAACGGGGTAGTCGCCGCAAATTTAAGAATTTTAGTCGAAAAATTAGTATGAAATTAACGGATTTTTACACTCCATTTTGCATATCTCGGAACGGTTAGAGAATCGATCCGGTCTCTCGATTCCCCGATAAAATGCGCTTCTGATGGACTATACGAAAAGGCCTAGCGGCCGATTTCATCTTCAAAACTTTTAACCTCAAATATCTCGAAAAACGTTAGTAGATATCGATCGCGCTTTTCACCATTCGATTCGTGGCCGTCCAAAAGATGCGCGTCTGTATGGGATCATATTGAACTTCAGCGCGTTTATTTTTTCAAAACTTGACCTAAAATATCTCGGAACGGGTAGAGATATCGAGCGCGCTTCCTCGCCATTCGATTCCCCGTCGGAAGCGCTTCCGTCTTAGTGCGTCACCTCGCGGTCGTTTTCAAGTTTCAAACTTTGAACGCCCATCTCGAAACGGTAATAGCTAGAGGACGCGCGCGCGCCGTTTCGATTCCTTCCGATGAGACGCTTCTTTTACCTAATGTTGGCTATCTCACGTTTAGCCATTTTTTCAGCGATTTTTGCTTAAATTTTCCATCAAAATTCCGGTTTTTTGCCCATATCTCCGGAAGGAGGACCGCTAGCGCCACGGCGCTTTCAAATATGAAATCCTCGTCGAAATACGCGTCCGACGTATATATAAGTTAGGGTTGCGCGTTCTGCCTTCGTTCTGCCCGAAATGGCAGGTATATGTTGCCCTGGGTAATAAATAGGCCCAAGAAACGCGTGTTTTTTCGCTCTCTTCACATAACTCCGCGGAACGGCAGTAGCTAGGGCGTTCTGCTTGGTCTCAAAGATCCGGCGCGGACGAGGGTCGAACACGCTGAGCGCGCTAGAACCGAATCGGAAACGTTTATTCGCTGCAAATTAAGAATTTAGGTCGAAAAATAAGAAATTAACGATTTTTACACATTTTTGCGAATTATCTCGGAGACACGTTTAGAGTATTCGAGTTCCGGTTTTCGCGTTCGATTCCCCGATAAAGATGCGCTTCTGTGGGACTATACGAAAAAGGCTCTAGCGGCGAGTTTCATCTTCAAAACTTTAACCTCAAATATCGTCGAAAACGGTTAGAGATATCGGATCGCGCTTTTCACCATTCGATTCGCCGTCAAAATGCGCGTCTGATGGCATTCATTAGAAGGCTCTTAGCGGCGTTTTTAATTTTTCAAAACTTTGACCTCAAATATCTCGGAAACGGTGTAGAGATATCGAAGCGCGCTCCTCGCCATTCGATCCCCGTCGGAAGCGCTTCTAGTGGTCACCTCGCGGATTCGTTTTCAAGTTTCAAACTTGGAACGCCATTTATCTCGAGAACGTAATAGCTAGAGAGACGCGCGCGGCGCCGTTCGATTCTCTCGATGAGACGGTGTTCTTTTGACCTATTAACTGTTGGGGCTATCTCCACGTTTAGGCCATTTTCAGCGATTTTTGCTTAAATTTCCATCAAAATTCCGGTTTTTTGCCCCATATCTCCGGAACGGAACCCGCTGCGCCACGGCGCTTTTTCAAATATGGAAATCCTCGTCGAAATACGCGTCCGACAGTATAAATAAGTTAGGGTTGCGGTGCCTTCGTTCTGCCCGGAAATGGCAGTTATATGTGGCCTGGGTATAAATAGGCCCAAGGAAACGCCGTGTTTTTTCGTCTCTTCAACAATAACTCCGAACGCAGTAGCTAGGGCGTTCTGCTTGGTCTCAAAGATCCGGGCGCGACCAGGGGAAACACGCTGGACGCCGCTAGAACGAATCGGAAACGGTTAGGTTCGCTCGCAAATTAAGAATTTTAGGTCGAAAAATAAGGAAATTCTTAACGATTATTTACACATTTTTGCGAATATCTCGGGAACGGTTCGAATATCGAAAGTTCCGGTTTTCTGCGTTCGATTCCCCGATAAACTGCGTTCTGATGGACTATACGAAAAGGCTCTGCGGCGATTTTCATCTTCAAACTTTAAACCTTCAAAGATCTCGACGGTTAGAGATATCGGATCGCGCCTTTTCACCATTCGATTCGCCGTCAAAATGCGCCGTCTGATTGGATCATATTAGAGCTCTAGCGGCGTTTTAATTTCAAAACTTTGACCTCAAATACTCGGAAACGGTAGAGATATCGAAGCGCGCTCGCCGCCATTCGATTCCCCCGTCGGAAGGCGCTTTCTAGTGGTCACCTCGCGGTCGTTTTCACAGTTTTCAACTTTGAACGCCCATATCTCGAGAACCGTAATAGCTAGAGGGACGCAGCGCGGCGCCGTCGATTCCTCTCGATGAGACGCTTCTTTTGACCTATAACTTGTTGGGCTATTCTCCACGTTTAGGCCATTTTCAGTCGATTTTTGCTTAAATTTTCCATCAAAATGGTCCGGTTCTTGCCCCATATCTCCGGAACGGGACCGCTAGCGCACGGCGCTTTCAAATATGGAACCTCGTCGAAATACGCGCCGACAGTATATAAAAGTTAGGGTTGCGGTGCCTCGTTCTGCCCGAAATGCAGGTATATGTGCCTGGGTTAATAAATAGGCCCAAGAAACGCGTTTTTTTTTCGTCTCTTCAACATAACTCCGCGAACGGCAGTAGCTAGGGCGTTCTGCTTGCGTCTCAAAAGATCCGGGCGACCAGGGGAACACGCCGCTGGCGCCGCTTAGAAACCCGAAATCGGGAACGGTGGTCGCTCGCAAATTTAAGAATTTTTAGGTTCGAAAAATAAAGGAAATTTACGATTTTTTACACATTTTGCGAATATCTCGAGAACGGTTAGAGATATCGAGTTCCGGTTTTCTGCGTTCGATGTTCACCCGATAAAATGCGCTTCTGATGGACATACGAAAAGGCTCTAGCGCGATTTTCATCTTCAAAAACTTTTAACCTCAAAATATCTCGAAAAACGGTTAGATATTCGGATCGCGCTTTTCACCATCGATTCGCCGTCAAAATGCGCGTCTGATGGTCATATTAGAAGGCTCTGAGCGGCCGTTTTAATTTTTTCAAAACTTTTGACTTAAATATCTCGGAAACGGGTAGAGATATCGAACGCGCTCCTCGACCATTCGCATTCCCCGTCCGGAAAGGCGCTTTCTAGTGCCGTCACCTGCGTTTCGTTTTCAAGTTTCAATTTGAACGCCCATATCTCGAGAACGGGTAATAAGCTAGAGGGAACTTGCGCGCGGCGCGTTCGATTCCTGCGATGAGACGCTTCTTTTGACCTATAACTTGTTGGGGCTATTCTCACGTTTTAGGCATTTTTCAGCGATTTTTGCTTAAATTTTCCCATTCAAATTCCGGTTTTTGCCCATATCTCCGACGGAGAACCGCTAGCGCACGCCGCTTTCAAATATTGGAATCCTTCGTCGAATACGCGTCGACAGTATATAATAAAGTTTAGGGTTGCGGTGCCTTCGTTCTGCCCGAAATGCAGGTTTATATATATTGGCCTGCCGTGTAATTAATTAGCCCAAGAAACATGCGCTGTCTTTTTTCGTCCTTCAACATTAACTCCGTAACGGCAGTAAGCTTAGGGCTGTTCTGCGTTGGTCTCAAAAGATCCGGCGCGACCAGGGGGATACACGTCTGGCTGCCGTTAGAACGAATCGGTAACTGCGGTATTCGCTTCGTCTAATAATACCTAGTATAATGTTGTGTTCGGATATCAAGATAGGAAATTTTACATCGTATTTTACACATTTTGTACGATATCTCGAGAACGTTAGAGATATCGAGTTCCGTTTTCTGCGTCGATTCCCAGAAAATGCGCTTCTGATGGACTATACGAAAAGGCTCTAGCGGCGATTTTCATCTTTCAACACTTATAACCTCTAAATATCTCGAAAACGTGTTAGAGATATCGGATCGACGCTTTTCACCATGTGATCTCGCCCGTCATTAATGCGCGTCTGATTGGATCATATTAAGAATGTCTCTGAGGCGCGTTTGTTTTAAACTATTCCCACAGAATAAGTAGACCTCTAAAGTATTATCTCGGAAACGGGTAGAATATCGAAGCGCGCTCCCGCCATGCGATTCCCCGTCGGAAGGCGCTTCTAGGTGGTCAAACCTCGCGGGTCGTTATTCAAGTTTCAAACTTTTGAATTCGCGCCCATATCTCGAGAACGGTAATAGCTAGAGGACGCGCGCGGGCCGTTCGATTCCGCTCGAGGAGACGCTTTCTCTTTGGACTATAAATTTGTCGCTATCTCACGTTTAGGCCATTTTTCAGCGATTTTTGCTTAAATTTTCCATCAAAATTCCGTGGTTTGTTCCCATTATCTACCGGAACGGAGACCGGCTAAGCGCCACGCGCTTTCATATATGGAATCCCCGTCGAATATAACGCGTCCGATCAGTTAAAATATAATCCAGGTTTGCGTTTGCCTTCGTTCTCCCGAAATGGCAGGATATGTGCCTATGGTTAAGTAAATAGGCCCCAAGAAACGCCGTTTTGTGTTTTTTTCTGTCTCTTCAACATAACTCCGGAACGGCAGTAAGTAGGGCGTTCTGCTTTGTCTCAAAAGATCCGGCGCGACCAGGAACACGCTGGACGCCGCTACGAACCCTCGACATCGACGTAGAGTTCTTCTCTCCTGCATTCAATAATTAAGAATTTATGTTCGAAAAATAAAAGGAAATTAACGATTTTACACCATTTTCGAATATTCGAGAAGTCGTGTTAGAATATATCGAGTTTCCTGGTTTTCTGCGTTCGACTTCCCCGATAAAATGCGCTTCTGAGTGTGACTATAACGAAAAGGCTTCTAGCGCCGATTTTCATCTTCAACAACTTTAACCTCAAAAATCTCGAAAACGGTTAGAGTATCGGATCGCTCTTCATCCATTCGATTCGCCGTTCAAAATGCGCGTCTGATGGAATAATTAAAGCCTCTAGTGGGCGTTTTATTTTCCAAAACTTTGACCTCAAAATACCTCGGAAACGGTTAGAGATATCGAAGCGCGCTCCTCGCCATTCGATTCCCCGTCGGAAAGGCGCTTTAGTGGTCACTTCGCGTCTTTTTTCAAGTTTCAAACTTTGAACGCCCATATCTCCAGAACGGTAATAGCTAGAGACGCCGCGGCCCGTTCGATTCTCTCGATGAGACGCTTCTTTTGACCAAACTTGTTGGGGAGTATCTCCTACGTTAGGCTACTTTTCAGGCGATTTTTGCTTAATTCCATCAATAAATTCCGGTTTTTTGCCCATATCTCCGGATACGGAGACCGCTAAGCGCCACGCGCTTTCAAATATGGAATCCTCGTCGAAATACGCGTCCGACAGTTATATAATAAGTTAGGTTGGTGCCTTCGTTCTGCCCGAAATGGCAGTAATGTGCCTGTGTAATAAATTAGGCCCAAGAAACCGCGTGATTTTTCGCTCTCAACATAACTCCGAACGGCCAGTTAGCTAGGGGTCTGCTTTCTCAAAAAATCCGCGCGACCGGGGAACACGCTGACGCCGCTAGAACCGAATCGAACGGTAGTTCGCTCGCAAATTAGAATTAGTTCGAAAAAATAAGGAAATTTAACGATTTTTACACATTTGCCGAATATCTCGAGAACGTAGAGGATATCGAGTCCTTTCCTGTTTCGTTCGATTTCCCGATAAATGCGCTTCTGATGGACTCATAACGAAAAGGCTCTAGGCGGCGATTTTCATTCTTCAAAACTTTAACCTCAAATATCTCGAAAAACGGTAGGAGATCGGATCGCGCTTTCACATTCGATTCGCGTCAAAATGCGCGTTCTGTGATCATATTTAGAAGGCTCTTAGCGGCGTTTAATTGTTCAAAACTTTGACCCGTCAAATATCTCGGGAAACGGTAGAGATATCAAGCGCGCTCCTCGCCATCATTCCCCGTCGGAAGGCTCTTCTAGGCGTCACCTCGCGTCTGTTTTCAAGTTGTTCAACTAAATTGAAACGCCCATATCTCTGGAACGTTAATAGCTAGAGGACGCGCGCGGCCGCCGTTCGACCTCTCGATGAGACGCTCTTTGACCTATAACGTTGGTTGGGCTATCTCCACGTTTAGCCGATTCAGCGAGTTTTGCTTAAATTCCATCAAGAATTCCGTTTTTTGCCCATATCTCCAACGGAGAACGCTAGCGCACGGCGCTTTAAATATGAATCCTCGTCGTAAATACGCGGTCCGGACAGATATAATAATTAGGGTTGCGGTGCCCTTCGTTCTGCCCGAAATGAGGTATATGTGCCTGGGGTAATAATACGGCCAAGAAACGCGGTTTTTTTCGTCTCTTCAACATAACTCCGGAACCAGTAGCTAGGCGTTCTCGCTTGGTCTCAAAAATCCGGCGCGACCATGGGAATTACGCTGGACGCCGCTAGAACCGAATCGGAACGTAGTTCGCTCGCAAATTAAGAGATTTAAGTTCGAAATAAGGAAATTTAACATTTTTACACATTTTTGCAATATCCTCGGAACGTTAGAATGATCGGAGGTCCGGTTTCTTGACCGTTCGATTCCCAATAAAATGCGCTTCTGAGGACTATACGAAAAGGCTCTACGGCGATTTCATCTTCAAACTTGTAACCCAAATATCTCGATAAAACGGTTAGGAATGTATCGGATCGCGCTTTTCCCCATTCGATTCGCCGTCAAAATGCACGCGGTTCTGATGGATCATATAGAGCGCTGAGCGGGCGTTTTATTTTTCAAAAACTTTCCGTCAAATATCTCGGAAACGCGGTAGAGATATCGAAGCCGCTCCTCGCCATCGATTCCCCGTCGGAAGGCGCTTTAGTGGTTCACCGTCGCGTGTCTTTTCAAGTTTCAAACTTTACGCCCATATCTCGAAAACGGTAAGTACAGAGGGATCGCGCGCGCGCCGTTTCGATCCTCTCGATGGCGCTTCTTTTGACCCTATAACTTGTTTGGCTATTCTCCAGTTTAGGCTACTCTCTTCATCCGATTTTGCCTAAATTTCCATCAAAATTCCTTTTATGCCATATCTCCGGAACGGAGACCGCTAGCGCCACGGCGACTTCAAATATGGAATCCTCGTTCGAAAATACGCGTCCGACCAGTATATAATAAGTTAGGCGTTGCGGTTGCTTCGTTCTGCCCGAATGGCAGGTATATGTCCTGTAATGAAATAGGCCAAGAAACTCGTTTTTTTCTCTTCTTTCAAACATAATCGGAACGTCGTAGCGTGGCTTTTGCTGCGTTCTCAAAAGATCCGGGCGACGACCAGGGGGAAACGTCTGGACGCCCGCTAGAACCGAAATCGACGTAGAGTTCGCTCGCATAGATAAGAATTTTTAGGTCGAAAAATAAGGGGGGAAATTTAACGATTTTACACATTTTTTGCAAATCCGAGAACGGTTGAGAGATACGAGTCCGTTTCTGCGTTCGATTCCCCCGATAAAATGCGTTCGTGATGGGACTATACGAAAAGGCTCTAGCGGCGATTTCACTTCAAAACGTTAACCTCAAATTCTCGAAAACGTTTAGAGTATATCGGATCGCGCTTTTCACCATTCGATCGCCGTCAAAATGCTCGTCTGATGATCTATTAGAAGGCTAGCGGCGTTTTAATTTTCAAAAACTTGACCTCAAATATCTCGGATAACGGGGTAGAGATATCGAAGCGCGCTGCTCGCCATTCGATCCCCGCGGAAGTCCTTCTAGTGGTCACCTCGCGGTCTTTTCAAGTTTCAAACTTTGAACGCCATATCTCGAGAACGTAATAGCTGAGGACCCGTCGGCGCCGTGTCGATTCCTCTCGATGAGACGCTCTTTTGACCATAACTGTTGGGCTATCTCCACCGTTTAGGCCATTTCAGCGAATTTTTCTTAAATTTCATCAAAAAATTCCCGGTTTTTGCCCATATCTCCGGAACGGAGACCCGGCTAGCGCCACGCGCTTTCAATATGGAACCTCGTCGAAATACGCTCCGACAGATATAAAATTAGGTTCGGTGCCTTCGTTCTGCCCGAAATGCAGTATATGTGCCTGGGTAATTAAATAGCCCAAGAAACGCTTGTTTTTTTTCCTTCTTCACATAAGCTCGGAACGCAGTAGCTAGAATCTCTCT